>CANXYC010782045.1:0-12531 GCA_948193065.1 Aleurites moluccanus | reverse complement strand
TGTCATTTGATTTAGGAGTCTACTCAAGTATCAAAAATATAAAGATTGAACTATGCGAGTATGACATATTCCATGACTTGTGTTCAATCGAGACATCTAGGACAAAAGGATTTAATTACTTGGTAATTTTATCACAAGAAACGTTATGTCGAGTCACTGACATTCTCGTGACTTAGGTGGCATTGATGTGTTGCTAGACACCGCTCACTGCTTGTGACATAAAATAACCTATAGGGTCACATATTTAGATCGAATCAATGATAGCAATTATAATTCATGAGATGGATTTTAAAAAAAAATAAGTATTGGGCTAAATGGTTTAGCTAATAACTAATATAAGCCCAAAATTAGAGCCCAAGTCAGATGGGGCAAATTAGGGTTTTATTAGTTGACCTAATGCTAGGGTTAAATGCCTATAAATCTACATATGATGTTATTTTCAGGTTAGTCTATTTTTTCTGCCACTTTTCAGAAAAGAAGAAGTGAACCCTAATCCTAATTCTCTTAGACATATCTAGCAAAATGTCTCGGAGATATTCTTTTTGTTCGTGAGACGATCTGTTCGTGTGGATACCGTAGAGGCATAAGGCGAAAAAGCTTCTGCTCCTAATTCAGAATCGTCTTTTTGTAGTCGAATCATCAAACAAAGGTATAAACCCTAACCTTCTGATTTGGATCTTCATACGAATCCTGGAGGAAATCAAAATAAAACTTTCTATTCCGTTGCCTTTTCTGATTTCGATTTCCTACACTTAGGGTGTTTCTTGTTCCATGAAGGCACTTGTCTGTCTTCTTTGCTTGTTTTCTTGACTTTATATGTCTACTTGATGGTTCTAATTGTATTTGAATGTTAGTATGTCATGAATAGATGTATGAAGTCTAAGACAAATGACTACATGATAGTTTTTATTAATTCAAAAGCATGTTGGGATTAAAAGTGCCAAAGTTAAGCTTAGTTATACATGTTTGTTGCTATATTGCCTATTTTAGGTTATTAGCTTAAAAGTTGGTATGCTTTGTATTATATTACAATATGGCATGATTGAATACATGGTTGAATGATTTTTTAAGATTGACATATTACCATGAATCAACAATTTGGGGGCATGTACTTTAAATGCATAAAGCATGATTGATTGAATATACACTTTGTTACCATGCCATACCAAAGGCTTTTGTAGGTTAGCATGCTTTGCCTAGGTTGATTGTCTAAAGTGATTTAACTTGTACATAATTTGGTGAATGCATCATTATTTTGGTCATTTGTATATAAATCAAATGGTTAATGTCATACTTATATGCTTTGCATCATGCATATAGTAAATATGATTTTTTTGTATGATTAGAAGGAAGTATGCCATTTAGCGAAATATATTATGCATACATTTGTGTTGTATGAGCTAACCATGTAGGGACAAGGTAAAGTAAATAACATAAGACTTGTTAGGCCTAAGCATGCATGAAAGATAAACAGGTTTAGATTGCATTAAGATCTAAAAAGGCAAAGTCTAAGGTGCACATGTTTTGTTTAATGTATTAGATTATGCAATTCGATTTCTTGTTTTTGCTATTTAATTTAAAATGTTGGATGAATGAATGAATGTTTATATTATGTTGTGATTATATAAATATCTTGTTAAGACTAGATGGTTCATTTCTCTTTCCATTTCTTTAAGGATAGTGCAAATAGATGTAGTGTAATGAACATGAACATTTTAGGAAATTTTTAGGCATGACCTTGTGAGATTATATAATTTACTAGACCTCGTATGATTTTGTCTAAGGAGGGTGGGTTTTAAGTGAGACCGCTTGTGACTCTAATCTTTCTTGAGAATTATGCTTGGTCTAGTTTGTGATATGGTCGATCACATGCCATGATAGAACTTACTATTTTGGCTTATGGTTTGTTTCTTTCAATGTTATACCTAAGTTTAGTTCATCTATAATTTCTAGCTAAGTAGGGAGGCTGGCCAAATGGTCAGGTGGGCTGAGGTGCCTAACACCTTCCCCAATCTGTACCTGGTTTCCTTACCTAGATCTCTGAATTAGGCGGCCTGGTGTTTAGCCAGGGATTAAATCGTCACTCATTTCCTAGAGGAAGGAAATGCAATGCATTTGTGGTCTTGGTTACACCTTTAATGGAGTGATGACTCATTTCCTCGGTTTGGTTAATCCTTACCGATATACCTAAGGTTTGAATCTGGACCGTACCCACAAAAGACACCATAACCATATTAATGGATCTAGACGACAATAAGTTTTCAAGTTCTTGTAATTTGGATCGACTCAAGAAATATTTTGTATAATTTTTATCTTATTTTGTTTCATTGTAATTAGAGAATGCAGTGTACAAACTAGAATTATTTGGACCTGATTCTTGAAAAACAATGAATGAAAAAAAAAAGAGCAAAAAGCCAAGTACATAAATAGCCTCCTTGGGTATAATCCAAATCATAATAAAATTATCATTTTGTGCAAAATCATTGCATAATTATTTGATTCTTTGCCAGCTTGCCAAATTAAAAATCCTAAAGGGTGATTTAGGCAAGAATTAGGCCCAACTCGCTTAGTTAAAATCCCGAAAAGGGCGATTTAGACAAAAGTTAGAGTAGAAAAACAAACATAAAAAAAATAAAAAAACATAGAAAAAAAAAATAGAGAGAATAAAAGAAAGGAAAATATGATATTTTATTTTCACATTTCATATATCATTCACCAATCATCATTTCTGGTGACAAAATGTGCATGGTATTATGACTCGTCAAAAATCTTGTCACATCTAATTTTACAATTTCGTAAATCTAGTCTTGTATATACATATCGTGTCATGTCATCCAGTCATGCATAAAAAAATCATGACTGGGCAAAAGTTTATCTAGGTCAACAAAAAATGGACCTCCAGAATCAAAGTCAAAATCCTAAAGAAGAAAAATAAACCTACGGCTAAGTAGATAAATCTAATCAATCTGTCTGAGTCCTCATTATCCTAGGATGAATATCTCTACTCCCATTTGAGTCATCATCATCCTTCAGAATGTCAAACACCTCTGCCCTAACTGTTGCAGCTTTAGTAGCCTATGTCATGTCTCCCTCCATGTTAGCACTAGGTTTAGAGCCATCCTCGGCCTCCAAATATGCCTTTATCAGTCGAATCAGAATCATCCTGCATAGCTTCTCTGTGAACCAAACTGTTTGCCTGAGCCAAGCATCATAACCCTCTAGCCTATTAGTTGATTCAGCTAGACTTACCAATCATATCCTCATCCTCTATCTACTCATAACAGCTCGAGCCACAGTAATAGAAATGTGGAAAATCAGGAAAATAGATCCATCTGGTGGGATCCCCTGAAATAAGCCCATCTGTCTCAAAACCCTAGTCCCCGGGTAGAAAGTAGTAATGTAGAGACCAAACAGATAAACCATATTGTACCCATAACTCATAGTCATAAACATAAAGATCCTATACTAGGAACAAAATCATAGAATATCCCCTGGCCCCAGCTCAAGCAATCAGCCAATCCACTTATGCTTAAAATCAATACGGACTAGGATCCTTAGCGTCTGATAACTTGTTGATGTATATGGCATTATGTTTGGAGGACCTATCACCTGGAAGTGATCCTTAAGCCAAACCTGAAAGAAGGGTGCAATCAGTCCAAATAGACTAAATAGACTAGTCAGATCGAATAAATTAATCAGACCAAGCAAAATAGTTATTCTAAGAAAAATAAACAAACCAGTCAAACTAAAAAAACTAGTCAGTCCAAGCAAACCAAACAAACCAGTCAGACCCAATAGACCAATCAAACCAAACAAAATTACCAAATTAGTCAGACCCATCAAACTAATCAGACCAATCTGAAAAGACAAACTAAATAGAAAAATAAAATGATATCCACATAAAGGACCATTTTCTCACCTAAAGGATCACCAGGCTAACAGACCATGACCCATCTATCTTGCATCTACTATATAAACAATGCAATGTTTCAATAAGAACAATCCTAGCAATAGAATAACCTTGTGTCATGACCTGATTTTCCGGACCGCGACGGTCCTAGGGCACAGGAAATGCCAATGGCGACCGGAACCCATAGAACCCAGTATCATTACATAGTCTATCAACCTCAATATATTATTCATTTATTATAATTACCATCCATTATATTATCCAGTTATTCAATCTGTTAGCCTGTCAATTATTCTGTCACCATAATGCATTTGGTTGTCACAAGTATATATCATATATCATGCATCATATATATAATCAATATAAACCATCAATGACATATATAAACAATGTTCATTTCCTAGCTACTCAATACATACCCATGGAGCACCTAGATTATGAATACCAAAATAATAATAATACAGTAATCCAAAATAGATATATACATCAAAAAATCCATAGCAGGAATCCACATAGAACAGATGACTGGATCCTGCAACCTACTCCTCTCCTGAAAGGGGTAAACAAACAAAAAGGTAAGTATGGATGGTACTCAGTGAATTTACAAGCATCGCAATAAATAATAGGCATAATTAAATAATGGTTTCAGTCAAAGAAATAGCAGTGTACAAAATGGCTGTCAAGGTACAGTAACCAAAGAAATATCATATATAAGCTTGGTTACATATGGAAAGGCAGATAATGAGATGGACTATATGAAAAGAAATCATACAGTCTCTAGACAATCAATATCACTGGACCATATAGGTTGGCAGTATCAGATAAGCATAAGGCTGATCAAGCCCTATGGCGAGGACCATAACCCCTCCTAATTAGGGTACAATAATACAATGTGCACAAGATCGACAATATTTCCCCACTCCCCTGTCGAATCGAAAGTTCTGCCAAACCATATCAGGGTCAATAACGAGGGATACCATAAGCAACAATGACATCCGGATAACAGTCAATCAAATAATAATCAACTTGGTATCATTCAATTCAATATTCAATATACTCAATTGCAATGTCATATGAAAGGTACAATCAATAATATCAAGTAAGGTAATAAGAAAAGGCAAGAAACAAACGATGGTTCGGTGGTCGAAATTGGTGGGTCAATTGGCATACCAATGTCGCTGGCGACAATGGCATTCAATTGGTAAGCCTATGGCATGTAAACCAATAGGCCAATGGCAATTAAACTAGGCATTTTATCAAACGCTTGGAAGGCACATAATGGCAAGACAATAGGTTGGGTTTTTATGCAAAATTGACTTGCCCATTCAAACCAATAACAAGGTAGATTGTCAATCCAAGCAAGGCTGTCAATAAACAAGGTTAAACATCATTAAATTAGGATCAAATTGGCAAGGAAAATCAAAAGAAAATCAAAGAAATCCAAAGGCAACATAAGGCATTAAGGTTCGACCACAATTAGGGTTTTCACTAAATGGTTCAATTCATCAAATCAATGATACAATCAAGTAAAATGATGCAATGTAAACTCACCTAAACCTTCCAATAGCCAATGCACTATCCAATTGCACCAATTTCACCAAAACTCCCAATTTTTGGCTACTCTAATTCCACAATCTACAATTCCACATCAAATTAATCATCAATTAGTTGTTCATTCATATCCAATTGATCATTTCTAACCTCAATTTGCAATTCCTAACACTAAATCATAAACTCATGCTTTACAACTTCAATTCCAACATTCAAATTGAAAATTTAATCAAATTTGTATAATCTAAAGCAATTAAACACTAAACCCATTCAATTGAACCTAAAATAACACTAAATTAACAATCAAACTAAACAAATGAACTACTTACCCAAAACCCCTATGTTGGCCGAATTCTTCAAGGTGATTGGCCTGCTAATCCTTTGCTCCAATCAACAATCTAAGGCTAGAAATGGATGAAGCTAAGTGAGTAATTAAGTTTTCTATCAAATTTTGTTGATTTTGGTTAAGAAATGAAAAAGTTATGAAGAAGAAAAATGGAAAGGAAGAAACGATAATGGAGGAAGAAAATAAATAGGAAATGATTCAAAATTAAGAAGAAGAACCCATAAATTTGATGGTCAAATAAGACAAAATAAGTTGTAAAATTACAACTAAATCCCTTAAGTTCCATCCTTTACACTTTGGTCCTTAAACCTTCTGAAATTTATTCTGACAATTTTGTCAGGATTTTGATATCAGTAAACCTTATTTTAATTTATCCTTATTTATAAAAATAGTTCTAGAGTCATTCTGTAACTCTGACCGACCCATTTCCACTATTCACCTTGAATTTCCCTTTATTTACCAAAATGCCATTCTTCACTTTTTCAGTATTCCTAAATGATTTTCACTTCTTTCTTTTTAACAAAATTAGACATAAATTATGGTCATATTTTACCCCTAGATCAACTTCAAAAATTCTTTCATTGACCGGACTGTTAATTTCAAGGCAATGTTCCTGACACCGCCAGTTTCCTAAAAAGTTTCAAATTTACTTCCTAATTGTGTCTCTAAAATTATTTCCCATCAATTCAAGACTAATAGACCACATACTGAGAATAAAATCATGCATATATGTTATGGTTTCCTAGGGTATTACACCTTGTCCCATCTAGGTAACCAACTCCATCATCAATGTTACCCTATCCTAGAGAATTAGGAAACAAATAACCTACTGTTAGACATAGCACCAATGCAGCCATCCTTAGCCCTTGCCTGGTCGAATCTCCAATATTGCCTAGATCTATGAATTCCTCGATAATAATAGCCAAATCAATATGATCATCCACCACCATAGAGTTGGCAAAATTGTGGCTCAATTGCAACAACCTCTAAAAAGACTGGAAATATCTAACCTATATTCCAGCCTGGCCAAAGTAGCATTTGGACTGCTACCAAAGATCGTACTGATTATTCAAAAGTAGGGTATAACACCTCGATGCTTGTTCTAAAATGGAACACATGGTCAGTTAGGTCCTAGAACCGTAAACAGGCTCCCAATAATCCACTTTCACACCTTTAGCATCAAAACATAATCGATACCATAACGACCTAAATTTATCTTCTCTAACTTATATAGACTTTTGACCGTTAAAAATAGACCATGACTGTAAAAGAGTTCCATACAGATAAAAAAACCCACCAAAGACCAGACAAAGTGAGAGAATTTGAAGTGATAGAGGGTCAAATCAAGTGTTAAATGAGGGGGTATTTATAGACAAAAAAAAAAAGTAACAGATCTAGCTAATCCATTGAATAAGCCTAGCAGATCTGCCACCACCCACAATAGATTTCACCAGCCTGACTAGTGGTGTCCACCAGACATATTCAACCCATTTTTTCGAATATTTTGGAGCATTATGGGGAATTTCCATTTATACATATACATTTTCATCATACAAATTAATCAAAAATCACGGGCATTACACAAATCATGCATAAAAGCATACATTCAAAACATGCATCAAAAGCTAATCAAGTAGGAGTGAACACATCAAGCATTCATAACATGCATCCATCATAAATTATTCATCATCAAGTTTTACAGAACTGAACCAGTATAGACAAAGAGCTTATATAGAGAAAGTAGAATAAAGGCATCAAAGCTAACAACTGTGATGACAGGCATCCTCAAGGTGAGATCTATCAGTATCATACTTGAGGCGAGTTAGCATGTTGCTTAACTCCACCTCTATCCCATGAGCCATATGATAAATGTGATGGATCTAATACTTAGGAGGCTACAATGAACACAAATAGATACAAATCAAAATAAATTGCTAAAGGATCATTTTCAAAGGCAAAATGCAAGCAAGACAATAAAAAGAATACCTCTGGATGCGAAGGAAGTGGCAACACCCAAGGGTTTATCTGAATCAAAACCTGGTGAACATGTGTCTTGCCATCTCGACCCCAAACAAGCAATGGTGGGTCTTCCAAAGAGGATTGGCAGGAGATGACTCGGGATCATTGGATGGCTCAGGATCAATGCCCTGTACAAGGAACCCAAAAGAAGCAGCAAAGCTGGGATCCATTAAAGGCCTAGAAGATGGCCTAGTCAAGGGCTTGGAAGATAAACCATCTATAGGATCAGTCGCCACAACAGTAAGTTGCCTTCTCAATTGGCATGGATTGCCAACATTGCCTATCAGATGGGCATTATAGAAAGCAACATAGGATTCATCGGGCTTGTGAAACAATTCTCATGATATCCCCTCATACAGCTTTGTAGAGGCACAAATGGGCCTACCCCATCACATATCCATAGGAGGATGTTCTATAACCACCCTCCTGCCTATAGTCTAAGCAATTACTCTCTCCCCTAGATAGTACAGACAAGAATATGGGGATCGTAAGAGCACCCGATGCTCAGATAAGTCCCAACATAACTATAGCCCTAGCGATATCCTGAGCAATCTCTTTTCATAGAGTTGGAATGAGACCTGCATAGCATAATCATTTACGATAAGAAAGATGCCAATAAAATGGATAAAAGGTGAAACCAAATAACTGGCTAGGCGTTAATGCGCCAAATAAGGACTACAAATTAAAGAGGTTGCACATTTTAAAATCAAACCAGTTCTTCCTATTCCATTAGTGGTCCACAAGAAATAGATTAAGCCTTGGTAACCTTCAAGATGGGGGTGATCAAAGGAAAGTGATCATATGCCTAGGCCTCAATAGATCAAGCAATAAGATATCAAAGCAAGCATATAACAATCAGTTAAATAGAATGATCAGGTAATGAACAAAAATAACATAGTAAGCGGAATCATGGATAAAAAGCTCACCTCCCAGATAAAGTAGGAACCCTCCATATGAAGTGTAGGAGCCATGGGAGAGGTCGATCATCTCCTACTATATAGCACTTAGAACTGCTCCTCCTTAGTCATACTTGCCCATGATTGACAGATCCTCTAAGTTCTTTATCAGGTTCAGGTTTATGGTATCACGTCAATTATGCCCAAAAGTACAACCTCCAATAAAGTTTTTGAGAACTTTAAGTGGTCTAAGAGTCAAGATCGAGGAACTATAGTGCACTCATTCAGAGCTACGCCACCTATAAGTTCTAATAACTCATCACGAGAGTACTCTTTTCTCCAATCAGTGCATAAATCCAGTGGCCTGGTACCAAACTAGATCCTCATTAACATGCTCACTTCTTGTGGAGTTACTGTAAGCTCACCACAAGTGAAAGGTGTCAGTGGTGTCCCCCCCATCTCTCAATGAGAGCCTTCATCAAAATGTTATGGCTCTTAGCTCCCAAATCAATATCCAGAAATGAGTGGAACCAAGTTAGCTCCAACTGTCACGACCCACTCTCGGGGCCGCGATAGTCCTAGGGTGCGGGAGATGCCAGAGGGGACTGGCACCCATAGAACCCATCATCACATCTATACAATCTCATACTATACATATCAATCTATAATCATATACTTATATAAGTACTATTCATTCTGTTACTCTGTCATTCATTCTGTTACTTTCTGTAATTAGCATCATCATAAACACATATACATTTATACTCTAAAATATGTCATACACATATATATATAATCTATCTATACCATTATACAATACCCATGGAGCATCTAATACATATATAAAAAGATACAGTGTTTAAAATAATTACACTATCTTTATCAGACTGCAGAATTCCTTGGAGGAACAAAAGACAGGAATCTACCTCCTACTCTATACTTGGAGATGGAAAACAGTGAGAGGGTGAGTATATATGATACTCAATGAATCTAATATGCATCGACCAATAAAATAGGTAATGGAATATCAATAAAATAATAGGTATATGAGATAAATCAATCAATCTGCTCAAAATCTCTGTATACAGAATCAAATACAGAATATGTTTGTAATTCAACAATCACATCAATGGAAAGTATATCACATGGATAAGACAGATATAGAGCCATAAAACGCATAGAATATATGTGAAAACACATATTACTCTCATATCAATAAACATAAGATGGATCAGGTCTTATGACTAGTACTTATAACCCTTCCCAACTAGGGCATAATAACAATACATTATGCACAATGTTGACAATATGTACTCACTACCCTATCGGGACAACAACTTAATCAAATCACATCAGAATCAATAGAAACAAGAAACACATCAATAGATATCATTGCACAATAATGGCATCACCAAGTATTAATAACTCATCATCAATCAATTCAATGAGCAATAAAATCAATGGAATAATAATAACAATTGATTATACAATGACCAAAGGTTTAGCAACCAATAATGAAATAAAACATAAGTTGGTCATTTATGAACAAAAAGTTGATGCAATTGGCATGCTATTGTCGTTGGCGATGATGGCATTCAAATGGTTGGCTTTTGGATTTTTGAGCTAGGCATTTTATCGAACACTTTATGTACAACAATGAAATAATATTTTGGCAAGGTTTTGGTGCAATATTGACATTGCCCCAAATATCAACAACATAAATTATAAGCAATTCCATAGGCATTATAAACACAACAATAAACAACATTAAATGGATCAAATTGGCTTAGGAAAACAAGCCAAAATGTAGCAAAATGTCACGACCCACTTTTGGATCGTGACGGTCCTAGGGCACAAGTAGACTTAAGGTCACCGAAAACTAGTAGAACCCATAAACAATCCATTTATCAATCATTCAATCAATATTAATTCATTAATCAATACTTAAATCCCATTTATTACTTATAAATTTTACAAAAATTTTGCCAGAGTCCCCTTTGTAATTTTAATCCTATTCTAGACCTAAAATCGAGTCTCTCAAAAATTACACAGCTTGTACTAAAAATTATTTTACACTCCCAATAATTTTCCAACCTTATACCCTCAACTTCACAGTTCAACAGTCATACATAACACTTCTAAATCTTTTTTAAAACATGAAAATTTCATTTTATCATTTACCTTTGTCACTGTTTTTATCACTTTATTATCATTGACATTTTCAGTCATTATGCATTACACATTATATTTTGAATGTCACTGTAACATTAAATATTTCACTGTTCATACATCATTATAATACTCAATCATCCAATTATACATAGTACCATAGAGCTCTAAAAATTGTCACTAATGACCTTTAGCAAATATAATTCTACCTCAATGTACTTGACATCCTAAGTCGGAAAAGAAATTGACTTGGAATCAACATCCTCTAACACATTGTAATATCCTAGGAGAAACCCTAGTTGGCAACCCTAACCCTAGCACCTAAACCCTAGTTGGAAACCCTAACCCTAGCACCTAAACCTTAGTTGGAGTTAGGAGTGTCTATTTGGGTTAGTTGCCTTATGTGTTCTATGACTTATTTGATGTGTTTATGTGTTATTGACTGCATTACATGTTATATGATTTGCTTGATGCATTTAAATATGATTGATAGTTACATGTATTATAAGGCTGAATTAAATTTGCTTATATAAGTGATTGATTAATATTGTGTTATATGATTTAAAATGTGTGTTACATGTTTAATTTATTGTAAATTAATTATTTGGGAAAATGAATTGAGGGTAAATAGAATAAAATAGTTTAATTAGGTTAGAAAAAAAAATAGGACTTGATTGTATAAGAAAGTAAATGGGAGGGAGCTAGTTCGAAATTTGTAGGACCTAGATGTAAAAGAAAGTGATGAAGAAGGATTTAGTGGATATTTGTGTGACTAAGATCCTATAGAATAGAGTATTGGTGCATAAAAATCCAATGGATGAATGTATAGAGCTCAAAGTGGTTACAATGAGCACAAAGCACACAATCCCTCTAAAAATCCTACTAACCCATTTTTAAATTGTCAAAAATCTGCACATGTTCTTCTCCCTCTTCAAACCGTGCTCTCTATCAACCAAAGTCATAATTTTTCTTCTTCTCCCTCACTTTTTGTTCGGCCATGGAAGTGCCAAAGAAGTTTTGAAGTTTTCTTCAAAGATTGACAAAGTTATCCAACACATCTTCATCCTTTCTTCATCAAAGCTTTTTAGTTCAAAATTTGGAGTTGCTTGGAGAGTTTAGGGTTCGGGTTCTTCAAGAATTAGTGGAGGTAAGTTTAAATTTTCTGGTTTGTTAATGTTGTGGATGGTTGAGTGTTGATTAGAATCTTGGTTTAGGGAAATTTGGTTTTGATTAGGGGAATGGACATAGTGACAGAACCATGTTTAGGAAAATTGGGGACATTGTGATCTTTGTTTTAAAATTGAACAATTAGTGATTAAATTAGTATTAAATAGTTATTAAATTAATGATGTGTTGATGAATTAAAGTGTTGGTTTGAAATTTCTATGTGGACCAAATTGGATTAGGGTTTTGGGAGAATTCTTGTTATTTGTTTAAATTGAATAATCCATGATGCAATTGATGAAATGAATGGTTTAATTGCCATTTTGAAGTTTGATTTTGAATTCCATATGGGACCGAATTGGATTAGGGGTTTTTAGGGGAAATCTTGTTCTTTGTTTAATTAGGTAACTAATGATGCAATTGGTGTTGTGTATGTATGAATTGAATGATTAAATGACCATTTTGATGTTTAATTG
>CANXYC010781904.1:0-11254 GCA_948193065.1 Aleurites moluccanus | reverse complement strand
TTTGTTGACTTTTAGGTTAATTCTTGATTAATTAATAATTAATTAATTAATTAACTCTTAAGTAATTTCAATTTACTTGTTATAATTTTTAATACTCTAGTATTTTCAACTTTATACATATTGCCCATTTTATTCGATTTAATTCCCATTTAAATTCTATAATTCACTCTAATGTTTATTTTCCATTGTCCTTGATAAATTTTCGGTTATTGCCCTCTGGAGAATTTAAAATTTTTTTCTACCTGATTTGGGTTTCCTATTATAATCGTTCGAGTCATTATATTCTACCCTCCTACAAAATAAATTCGTCCTCGAATTTTAAAATAGTCTTATCTCATGAAGAAAACAGATGACGATACTTCTGTTGCGTAAGAAATTCGCTTTCCCAAGTGGGCTCCTCGGTACTTTGATTTCTCCATAGCACTTTCACCATTGGAATCTCTTTATTTCTTAACTTCTGCACTTGTCTATCCACAATCTGAATAGGATTTTTCTCATATGACAAGTCTTTATCTACTTCAATTTCTTGCACTAGAAGAACATGTAACGGATCCGGTACATACTTTCTCAACATAGAAATATGGAAGACAGGATATACGTGGCTTAAGTTCGGAGGAAGAGCTACGTGATAGGACACATTGCCAACTCTATCCAATACTTTAAATGGTCCTAAATACCTAGGTGACAATTTCCCTTTTTTGCCAAATCTCATTACTCCTTTCATCGGAGAAATTTTAAGAAACATGTGGTCACCAATAGCAAACTGAACATCTTTCCGTTTTGGATCCGCATAACTCTTATGTCTACTAAAAGCAGTTCTTATTCTTTCCCTAATAACTGGAACTTTCTCCATTGTCTCTTGAATCAACTCAGGGCCTTCAATTGATTTCTCCCCTGGTTCAACCCAACAAACAGGTAAACGATACTTTTGGCCTTACAATGCCTCATATAGAGTCATACCGATGGTGGAATAATAACTATTATTATAAGCAAACTCCACCAAAGGCAAATACTTGTCCCAACTGCCTCCATAATCCAAAACACATAACCTCAACATGTCTTCCAATGTTTGGATGGTCCTTTCCGTCTGCCCATTAGTTTGTGGATGAAATGCAGTGCTAAAATTCAACTACGTACCTAATACCTCTTAAAATTTATGCTCAAATTAGGAAGTAAACTGAGTACCTCTATCCGATAAGATGGATATTAGCACTCCATGCAACTTTACAATTTGATCAATGTACAATTGAGCATACTAAGCTGCTGTAAAGGTAGTCTTAACTTCCAAGAAATGTGTTGATTTGGTAAGTGATCCACTATAACCCAAATCCAATCATAACCCTTTGCAGTCTGTGGCAACCCAATTACAAAATCTATGGTTACCTGCTCCCATTTCCACTCCGGCAATGCAATCTCTTGTAGCAAACCCGAAGGTTTCTAGTGTTTAAACTTCACTTGTTGACAAGCTAAGCAAGTAGATACAAACTTAACCACATACTTTTTCAAACCAGGCCACTAATAATAACTCTTCAAATCATGAGATATCTTTGTTGCTTCAGAATGAACACTATAAGGTGCATGATGCATCTCTTGCATAATTTTCTCCCGTATTCCATCCACATCAAGTACACACAATCTATGTCCCAATTTTAGTACACCATTTTCCACCTTAAAGTCAGAAGACTTCTCAACTGATATATCATCTGCATACTTTACCAAATCTTCCTTTAACTTCACTAAATATAGGTCTTTATCCTGTGAGGCTGCAATCTCATCAATGAACATTGGCCTCACTTGAAAATGTGCAAATACAGTTTTTGAATCAGTAATCTCCTACCGGATACCCATATTAAACAACTCTTTCAGCTGTTTGATCAATGGTCTTTTACTTACGCTACGTGAGATAGACTGCCCATTGACTTCCTGCTTAAAGCATCTGTCACTACATTTATCTTACTAGGATGATAAAGTGTCTGGCAATCATAATCTTTGACTATCTCCACCCATCTTCGTTGTCGTAAGCTCAAATCTCTTTGTTGCATAATATACTGAACACTTTTATAGTCGGTGAAGATTTCGCACTTTTCCCCGTATAGATAATATCTCCAAATCTTTAATGCAAAAATAATTGCTGCCATTTCCAAGCCATGTGTGGGATAATTCACTTCATACTTCTTTAATTGCCTGGATGTATAAGCAATCACCTTCCCATGCTGCATTAATACACATCTAAGTCCTACTCTTGAACCATCACAGTAAATAGCAAATCCACCCGTGTCTGTAGGTAATGCTAATATTGGAGCTGTAGTGAGACAGTTTTGAGCTTTTGAAAGCTCTCTTCACAAGCATCATTATAATACCCTAGGAAGCCCCATCTTATATGCATGAATTGATTCTCAGTTTATGGTTTAAAAGCATTGAAATTATGGGAAATAATTTTAGAGACACAGTTAAAAAGCAAATGCAAAACTTTTTTGAAAATCGTCGGCGTCGAAAACACTGCCGGGGAAATAGTAATCCGGCTAAATTAAGAATTTTTACCCCAGACTTGGGGGGATCAAGTTAGTTAATTTTATGTGAAATTATGGTAAAAATAAAGAGTTAAAAAATATTTTGGAACACTAAAAATAAGAGTAATGGCAAAATTGTAAATAAAGGCAACTTTGGGGCAATTTTGAAAATCCACTGTCTGGATCTAGAAATGACCCATAACTATTTTTAAAGGATAGAACAACTTAAAATAAGGTATTTCACTCCCCACACTTGAGGTTGAATCTAAATAGAATAGGCAGAATAAATTATAGAAAGTTTTGGGGTCTAAATGCAAATAAGAAAAATTTTAGGCCAAAAGTACAATTAAACAAAGGTGTGGGACTCACCCATTTTAGAAATCAGCTAGGTGGCCAGCCAAGGATGAGGGAAAAAGGAATAATTGATAGGAAAATGATTAATTGATTTATTAATTAATTAAATAGGTGCCAAATAAGCCAAATCTAGAAATTTCTATTTGTTTTGTCTTCATTTCTTTTTGGAGTTGGTTTTAGTGTATAAAAGATAAGTGTTGGTTGCCATTTTTGGGAGAGTTGCCGAACCATATGAGGGGAGAAAAATTCAAAGAAATATGTCTTCTAACCTTTCCAATAAATCAACTAAAATTAGATAGGAAGAGATGAGAGAAAGAAGAGGGAGAAGAGGAAATTGATGGAGAGTATGTTAAAGCTTTTGGTGGAGCAAAAAGAAGTGGGATTCAAGTATTTTGATTTGAGATAATGATTTTAAACTTATCATTTTAATTGTATTTAAGAGTTCTAAGGTTTGATTTGGCAAATAATTGAGGTAATTAAGCTAAAAATGTAAAGAAAGAATTAGGGTTTATATAGTTTTTAAATTCTATTCTGAGGTAGTAATTTGAGGCTAATCTTCCAAAATTTTAATGACTGAATTTGAAGATGGTTAAAACATTAAAGTTGTATGTAAATATGTTAATTAGATTTATGTAAAAGAAATTTGTGAAATTCAAAGTGAGGAAAGAGTTATTGAGTAAAAACTGTGATTAACCTGGAATTAGGGTTATAGAAAAATGCTACTGTGTTTTATTTATAAAGACTGTTAGAGACAAAATTAGAAGATGTATTCAAAATTAAAAGTGTTAATTTATGTCTTATATATAATCCTATAAAATATTTTTTCAATTGGGTTTGTGGTTTATGAGATATTAGGTCATGAGTGTAATCTGCCCGGATTGACTATTTAATAGAACATAGGTTACAAAATTCTATTAATATGAGGACCTTAAATTCTGAATTAGAGAAAGTTTTAAACATAAACAATGATCATTTATGTGTTATATAAATTAATGTAAAATATTTTTGTGATTGGATGAGTACATAATTAATTATAGGCATAAAAATAGGGCATGTCTGGATAAAGATTTTAGGGCAGTAATTTAATTTTGGAACTTCACTAATAACTGTACAATGATCCAAAAATTCTAAAATTTGGATATATTATAATTTTATGTGTCTATTTTCAATATAAAAAGGAATTACAATAATTGGTTAAGTATTGATTTAGTTATTAGTAAAAGAATAGAATCTGTCAGAATAGGATTGCAAGCAGAATGCAGGGTAGCAGGGCTGGTTATAGGCCTAAGTTTAAATTAACACTATAAATTGTGTATTAATGATTTTAATATGAAATTTGGATATGTTAGAAATTATATGTTAAGTTTAATTAGGAACAAGATTTGAAGCAATTGGATAATTGTAGAGAGAGAAATGGGTAATGGAACACAGGCTGCCAGTAAAGAATTTTGTACAGAAAAACCCTAGTAACTTGGAAATTTGAGGAATTTTCTTTAATATAAGTATAAGTTATGTAAGTTTGTATTAAATAGTATCTAAATGAAAATTAATTGTATTTGTAGAGTCAAGAATGGATAAGAGATGTGATGGGTACCAAAAGAGATAAAGCAAAGAACCAAGGATAAAGGAAAAAGGGAAATGTTGAAGTTATATGCTAAGGTGAGTAATGTATACATCATTATGCATACCTATGTTTTGATTTGTTGACCCAATGAACATGTTTCTTTCTTGATTAAATGCCACTTGTTATTATTGATCATTCTTTGATCTTCCAAAAGATTGAAATTTATCCATTTTAATTGATTGCTATTGATATTGAAATACCTTTTGTGTACTGATTGATAAGTAAACCCGTATATTGAAAGCCATTGTACAGAAATGTTCTTAATGCATATTTGATATTGTTATTGATTTTCATTGGCCTATTTACATGTGGATTTGACAGAGCTACCGCTCCGACAGGGTAGTGGGTAAATACTGTCAGCGATGTGTACATTGATTACTGATGCCCTAGCTGGGAGGGGTTATGGTCCTGGTCATAGGGTTTGATCAGCCTTATGCTTACTGATACTGATACTACTAGATATTGTATGTTCGTATATAGTCCATACTAATACTACTGGAAATTGTATGTTTACATATAGTCCACCCCTTTATCTATCTTATCTACATGATACGAGTATTGTTTACCTGATCATTGATTCCAAACTTATACCTTATTGCTTACCGTTGATATCTTCTATTATCATATGCTTATATCTCATATATAATGATGTATGCATACTCATTGAGTATTTTATACTCACCAAATTAGTGGTTTATAATTTTTACAGGGATGTGTTAGAGGAAGCTGATTCCAAGTCAATTTCTTTTCCGACTTGGGATGTCAAGTACATCGAGATAGAATTGTATTTGTTAAAGGTCATTAGTGACAATTCTTAGAGTTCCATGGTACTATGTATAATTAGATGATTGAGTATTATAATGATGTATGAACAGTGTAATATTTAATATTACAGTGACATTCAAAATGTAATGTGTAATGCATAATAATTGAAAATGTCAATGACAATAAAGTGATAAAGACAGTGACAGAGGTAAATGATAAAATGAAATTTTCATATTTTGAAAAAGATTTATAAGTGCTATGTATGACTGTTGAACTGTGAAGTTGAGGGTATAAGGTTGGCAAATTATTAGGAGTATAAAATAATTTTTAATGCAGGCTGTATAGTTTTGAGAGACCCGATTTTGGGTTTGCAATAGCATTAAAATTATAAAGGAAACTCTGACAAATTTTCTATAAAATTTATAAATAATAAATAGGATTTAAGCATTGATTAATGAGTTAATATTGATTAAATGATTAACAAATGGATTGTTCATGGGTTCTACGGGTTTCCGGTGACCTTAAGTCTACCCATGCCCTAGGACTGTCGCGGCCTAAAAGTGGGTCGTGACAATCATCCCACTGAAAGTTGATTTGCTTTCTTATTAATCTGATTAATGGCGCGACTATCCTAGAGAAATCCTTCACAAAACAACGATAATAACCAACCATTCCAAGAAAATTACAAATCTCAGTCATATTAGTTGGTCTAGGCCATTCTGCAACTGCTTCGACCTTTTTGGGATCAACTTTAATACCCCCTCCACTGATAACATGACTTAGAAAAATATTTCAGAAAACCAAAATTCACATTTCGAGAATTTGGCATACAACTGATACTCCCGAAGAGTCTACAATACCATTCTCAAATGTTCTTCGTGTTCCTCCTTACTTTTAGAATAAATAAGGATGTCATCAATGAAAACAATAACAAATCTATCCAAGAATGGTTTAAAGATCTAATTCATCAGATCCATAAAAGCGGCAGGAGCATTTGTTAACCCGAAAGGTAATACGAAAAACTCATAATGACCATATCGGGTTCTAAAAGCAGTTTTCATCACATATTCCTTCCGGATTTTCAATTGATGATAACCCGATCGCAGATCAATTTTTGAAAAACAACTAGCACCTTGCAACTAATCAAAGAGATCATCTACTCTTGGTAATGGGTATTTATTTTTAATTGTCACCTTATTAAGTTGCCGGCAATCTATACACATGTGTAAAGATCCATCTTTCTTTTTCACAAAAAGAACGCACCCCAAGGTGAATTGCTGGGTCGTATGAACCTTTTGTCCAGCAATTCTTGCTATTGGATCTTCAACTCCTTCAACTCAGTTGGTGCCATTCTATACAGAGGAATGGATATTGGATTTAGTTCCTGGTAAAACTTCTATTTCAAACTTAATTTCCCTCTCTGGTGTTAAACCTGGTAACTCCTGAGGAAATACATTCACAAATTCATTTACCATAGGAATATGAGTAATATCAGAACCAGTTGCCCAGGTATCCACTACATGTGCTAAATAAGCTTCACATCCCTTCCGTAACAGTCGTCTCGCTCCAATGGCTGAAATTACATTCGCCATCACCTCCATTCTCTCATCCTGATACACGAAACTCGACTTTCCTTCTGGTTTAAATTATATTTTCTTTTCTTAACAATCAATAGAAGCTCGATTCTGTGATAACCAATCCATACCCAATATAATATCCATTTCTAATACTGGTAATTCAATTAAGGTTACTGGTATGTTTCTCCCCTCAATTCCCACTCTACAGTTTCTGTACTCTCTATCTACTACAATAGTGTCTCCTAAAGGTGTAGAAACCTCTAATGGCATTTCCATTTGACTACTATCTATTCCCAATTTGTTCATATAAGCGGAAGACACAAAAGAGTGGGTAGTACCAATATCAAACAAAACTCTAGCCAACTTAGTTTGAATTAAAATCATATCTTCCACAGCTGTGTTAGATGCTCTTGCCTCCTGCTGATTAAGAGCGAATACTCTGCCCTGATCTCTGCCTGAGGATGGCTGAGAAAAACCCTGTGCAGTACTTTGGCCTATAGATACCCTGAGTCTGCTAAATTGTAGGCTGTGAGGATGCAATAACTCTCTGCTAACCCTGTTGGCCTACGATGAGTGGACAATCTTTAATAAAATGGCCCTGCTGACCACATCTCAAGCAAGCCCCCGTCAACCATCGGCATGCATCATAATGTCGTTTGCCACAAAGTCCCATATATAGGAGTATTATGTGAGGGTTGATCTATTCGATGTACACTAGCAGATGCTCGAGGAGTTGATGAAACAACCTTGGATCTACTCTGCCCTCTACCCATACTAGCTACTGGCTGGCTCTGTGAAGGCTTAAAACCACTCTCTGCAAGCCTACTCTGATAGCTCTATTCTCCTGTCTTCCTCTGACTGCTTTATCCCCTATTTCCATCTCTCCTTCTCTGCTCTCTCTTTGCCCTCTCATCTTTATATTTTTCTTCCATCTGAGTTATGCTATCAATCAACTTTGTTAATGATGTGAAAACAGTGAGTTGTGGAGGGAAGCATGCAATCCTCTTCTAAACCTGTGGATCTATGCAGCTTCATTAGGAACAATTTGTCTAGTAAATTTTGCTAGCCTCAAAAATTCCTTAGCATACTCCAGTATAGTCAAACTTCCCTACTCTAATCTTTCAAATTATATCATACGTTTACTTTTTTCTCCCTTTGTAAGGAACTCATCAATCATAGCCTGTTTAAACTCATCCCAAGTAGGCGGATTATCTTCATACAACCGCTCCCCAATGTGCCTCTCAAACTAGTCCCAGGCTCTATCCTTATGTAGTAAACCAATCAACTCAATAGCACTAATATCAGAACAAGGCAACATCTTTGCCACCTTTTCTAGGCAATCTAGGAAAGTGCTAGGGTCATCTCCCTACTCACCTCCAAACTCCGGTAGTCCAAGTTTCAGAAAATTGAACACAGTAACTCCCTCTTCATCAATAACATGTCTAACCATCGGTGCTGCAGGTGGAACCACAGGAGGTGGCACTGCTATTGGTGTAGGAATTACAGGTGCTGGGGGTGGTACAGGCATATTATCTGGCTTGTGTCGCCTCAACTCTTCTATTTCTTTCCTTAATTGCTCATTTTCTCTCATTAATGCTTCATTCATTATATTAACATTCTCTGCCATAACTTCCTCTTCTCTTTCTCTTCTTCTTCTTATCTGTGGCGGTTCAACTGATTCAGCTCTATCTGGTGCTACTTGGGAAACATCCTCAGCCTCCCTTCTCCTACCAGATTGAGAAGAACCCCTCCTAACATATTTAGGATGAACAACACCTCTGCCCCGTCCCCTACCTCTCGGACATCCTTGTGGTGGCATATTCTATAAACACACAAAAGGAATAGATATCTATTAGCAGAACATAAATGAACACATAACATATAACAACAATTGACGTTACAGAAATCCTAATGCTCCATGGTACACTTATACACTTAAGACACTTATACCTAGTTAATTATGTTTCCTTTATTTCTTTGCTCTGATACCAACTCTGTCACATCCCCCATTCCAAGAGATATGACGGTCGTAGGGTATGGGGAAGGCATAAGGCCACCTAAACCCGTAGAACCTCATTCTGCATTTCAACAAAAAATTTGCCATAACTACTTTATTTTTACAATCTAGTACTCAGGACCCAAAGTCCCTCTCTTCATAACCAACGTTAACACAACCTGTACAAATCAGCACTTTTATTCCTATACTCATCCCAAGCCAATACTTTACACTACATATATAGTGTAATAATTACATCTCAGTAACATAGCTTCATTTTACATTATCATTACTAAATTCATTATTACATATCATGGAGCTACTATAGAAAGATCCATAAATACAAATAAGGAGTCATTACGTAGATAAGGAAAATTCCACTCCTGAAGGAAGAGAGAGGAAATGAAATCATTGCTATCTATCAAACCCTGAAAAGGATAAACCACAATGGAATGAGACGAATCTCAGTGAATAATATATATACTTCCTTATTTGTGGGGCTAGGTGCTCACAAGAAAAGTTATTCAGTAACAAATTACAATATTCTAAGATAGTAATATCAATGTCAAGAAACAAGGTTTCCAATGGAATTCAATATCAATTTTCAAGTATAATATAGTTCAATAGGAACAATCATATAACCAATAACATTGGTCACTTGCAAGAAAAGACTGTGAACCAAATGTTCTATATCCATGACAGTTAGCAAAATCTAATGAACAATGGACAAAGGCTACAATTAAGTAGCATGTCAATAGTCATACAGTTGATCAGATTGTATGTCTAGAACCTTAATCCCCTCCTAGATAGGGTCCACAATACAATACATTATGCACAATTCCCGATGAACAAACATCTATCCCATCGGGAGAGTTGTACTGTCAATGGTCCCATATATATATAGGGTAAATAAAAATATTATCCAATAATGAACATCAATCAATACATTGATATATATCAAGGATTCAATTAACAATGGCTACATAATCAAGAAACTTTAATAATAATACAATTTCTTAGGGAAGATTCAAGGAAACAATATGCAAAGGTGACAAGTAAAGAAACATATATATTACTCACCCCAAAAATCCAATGTGCCCAACCACCTAGCACAAACTAAAAGGGTGGTCTTTCACTTCCTTGTCTTTTCCTTTATCTCTCCTTTGTGCAGCTATAACAAACATAAATCTCAATTTAGAAACCTAATTACATTAAAATATAACAAGCAAACCTAAATTCTAAACAACATTCAGAAATCCTGAAATTTCTACCTGAGCATATCCTGATATTTCACTTACAATTCATTATGTATAGGTCTAAATACTACTTTGTTTTCTTTGAATTCTAGTTAAGATATAATGACACATTTATCATGTTTTGACTTTCCCCCGATTCGGATCTTAAAGTCTTCATATTTATCAATTTCAGAAGGGTTACATTTTTGAAATCTCTAACCCGAGTCAGTCTGTCTCAGGGTCTATAGTTAACAATACAATGAGAATTTGATAAAATTTTCAAAAGACAAAATATTTCTGACATATATATATACAATTTTTATGTTTTAAATATTATCAAATTCCTATATTAAAGGACTTAAAATATAGCTCTAACTTTCTGCTGAGTATCAGGAATTTCATAAAAATGAAACCCTATCCGAGTCAGTCTTGTTTGGAGACTCGTATCTCCCTTCATAAAAATGAAACCCTATCCGAGTCAGTATTGTTTGGAGACTTGTATCTTCCAACACAGAAAGATTAAGTCAAAATATTCTGAAGAACATATATTCTACACACACAACTACAAAATTTATGTTTTGCACATTTTCAAATTCTACCCCTAAGGGTAGGAAAATGGAGCCCAAAATTTCTGCCAAGTCACAGGATATTTCTGAGATAGAAAATTTCAGAGTTCCCAATCAAGTTCTCTACTCTAGAAATATCATCCTATCATTTAACCATTCAAATAATTTATCAAAAATGAATTTCAAAACTTGTTATGAAATTTACTTTGAAGAAAAATTGTTCCAAATCTCTATCTAAGCCCAAATAATTCAATTAGGTGTTGGGAAAAATATTATTTGTGAAATGATTTATACTAGATCAAGAGATTTTAGGAAGTTAGAAAGAAAAAATTTTCCATGGGGAAGGCATGAAATTTTCGGCCATGGAAGAGAAAAAGAAGAAGATGATAGCTTCCTTTGTACACTTATCTACTTATATAACAAGTGGTCCAATAGGAAAATTAAGGAAAAAGAAATAAAGAAAAAAAAATAAAAATCATTTTAAATTATATATATATATATATATATATATATATATATATATATATATATATATGTAATTATTTAGCCACTTTTGTTGACATTTTAATCAAGGATTAGCCTAAAAAGTCAACAAAAGTGGCTAAATAATTACATATATATATATAT
>CANXYC010781801.1:0-13296 GCA_948193065.1 Aleurites moluccanus | reverse complement strand
AAGAGGAATTTAAGAGAAATTTGTGTAAGAGGTAAGTATGAACATCTTATTTGATTATTATTCTTTGGAAATTATGTGACCAAGTATCCTTATAATTGCTCATCCATATTTGTACATATTGTATAATACAAATGACTTGATCAATTTCCTTAGATCAAGTTCATATGATTATTGTGTGTTGAACCCGATATGAATGATGTTATATGATGATGGTCTTGCGACCAATATGCTTCTTATGAGATTGAAACCCCATAACCCATGGATAGAACGCTCTTCCCAATGAGAGTAAATTCATTGGTCCATTGTGCACTTTAGGAGCCTAGCCGATAGGGTTTTTTTCGGTGTTCCACCTAGAGGGGGCCATGAGCTCTAAGTGCATACTTGGCCAAGCATGTGTGCACGTTAAGGTAGCAAGGCTACCGATACGTATGTTATGTGAAGGTAGCTAAATTAGTGATAGTTTTGATCTAGAATCAAAGGAAGAATAAGATTGCTAATTTTGCCTACTTTGAAGCAAATTCAGGAAACAAGCTTTGTTTTGGCAATTGGAAGGTTTAGGAGAGTTTAATATATATCATATTATATGCCTATAACCATATTTTAAATTATGGAAATCATATGCAAATTTCCAAGTTTGGTCGAATGCATTATGCACATTTCCTTTGAAAATTTGCTTTATTTTCCCTTGTTTTACATGCCTAATTTGATTCAATTTGTATAATTATTTGTTGGATTTGAATTGCTTATTGAATTGTCCACATTGTGAGCTTGTTGATTGATATATAGGCATAGTTGAAATTCCACTAAAACCCTACCAAAATAATGTTGAAAAGTTGCACACCAAGTGTTTGACAAAATGCTACAATGAATCTTTATAGGCCTACCAAGCTAATGCCATCGTCACCAGTGATGTTGGCTATCTAATTGCACCAGAGTAACTGACATCGGTTGACCCTTTGTTTTCCAACCCTTACTTGAATGTCATTCCTATTGTTGTTCTAAATATAGCTTCCATTGCTTATATATGATTGATTATTGATACCAAATGAGTAATATGTAAACCATATGACTATTGATGAGCACCTTGACCTTTATTTGTTTCTATTGGTTAATTACCTAAAATAATGATTATATTGCCTTAGTATATGTTGATTTGATAGAGCTACCTTACCAACAAGGTAGTGGGTGAATATCGTCGGCATTGTGCACAATGATTATTATGGATCCTAACTGGAAAGGGTTAATATCCTAGCCATAAGGCTTAGCCTGCCTTATGTAATTTACATGTGAATTGTATTATGTTATATGTGTTAAGGTACATTATCTATCATTTCTACATGATTTCTATACTTGTGACCTATTAATTTGATACAAACTTCTGTTGCTATCCAATATTTTCCATTTGTCAACTGGTATGCAAACACCTATTGCGTAATGTTTGATTATCTTATTTTCTTGATGATTATCCAACCCTAATGTGATATGATGTATATCAGATTCACTAAGCATTTCATACTCACTCTGTAGTAGTTTAATATTTTTCAGGTCAAGAATAGTAAGCAGGCTCAAGATCCTCTTCTTCTGTGGAACCAACAATTTAATTTTGGCAATGTAAATATTTAAACTCTGTCTTGTATAATATTCTAGTAGCTCTATGGATTTATAACTGGATATATTTGGATGTATAAATTGATGTGTAATATTGTTATATGGAGATTAATTATGTATGTTGCATGGATGATGAATTAGAATAGTAACTGAATTACAAAATACATAACAAAAAGAAATTAATTAAGTAACAGTATAAGATAATTAGAGATGTTAGGGGTTCTACGAGTGTCAGTAGCCATTGGTTGTTCTTGTATCCTATGACCATCATGTTCCAATTCTGAGACATAACAGAGGTGGTATCAAAGCATAGGTTTATATGAATCGTATATAGATATAGTGTTAATAAGACATAAGTAAACTATGGAGCATATGAATTCTTGTTTCGTCTTTTGTTGTTTTGTGTCAAGTATATGTATATTCTGCGTATCTGTATCATACTAAATTGTTGTATTTGTTTCTTATAGTGGCTAAAATGTTTGAGAGGCAGCGAGAATGTGCTTTAGAACTAGAAAGTGACAGAGGAAGGGAAGATAGTAGAGAGGCTGAGATAGTCTCTAATAAGTCTCTAGTTAGTAAGGAAACAGAAGAACCTCCCTATTCCCAACAGAGGCCAGAGGATACCAAAGGTAGTGAAGATCCCTGGAGGAAAGAGATTATCCAAAGAATGTTGGAATTACGCAGTGAATTATAGGAATTGAGAACAGAAAGACAGGCAATGCCACCACCAGCAGTACACCTCCTGTTGTACCAGGTGCACCTGCTCCAGCACTAGTACCACCTATAATTGTTCCTGGTGAGCTTGTTGTCTAGAAGGGCCGCCGGATTATAGATGAAGGTGGAGTAAGTACCTTTAATTTTCTAAAACTGAATTTACCAGAGTTTAAGGAAGACAGAGGAAAAGAACCTATAGATTTTCTGAAGCAAATTGAGAAGGGTGTGAGGAGGATGCCATGTTCTGATACATGAGCTGTCGAGTTGGTTAGTTTATTATTGAAAGGGAAGTTATGTACCTAGTTTTCCAAACACATAGAGCCTCATTTATACAGTGATCATCCTACTACCTGGGCCCAGTTTAGACAGGAGTTGTTATATGAATTTCTTACAGAGGGAGTGAAAACCAAAAATATAATTCAGTTTGAGCAGCTAGGGCAACATAAGTGTGGAAGAATATACAGATGAATTTATTCGACTGAGTAGATATACCACCAGAATAGCACCTACAGAAGCTGATCTTATTAGCAGATTTAGAAGGAGACTACATGCATTACTGCATAATGCCATATTACCTACGGAATTCACTTCTCTGACAACAATTATTGACAAAGCCAATCAAATGGAAGAGAAGTAGAGCAGAAAAGAAAAGGGCGATCTAGTGGACAGTCTAGAAAAGGGGAAGGAAGTTCCCAACAAAGACAGTCGAATATAGCATCCAAAATTGAGCAGAGACCCTAATCAGGTGGTCAGAGGAGGAGGAGGAGAAGGAGGAGGAGGAGTATAGGTGCTCCAATACAATCTGCTTCTAGATTTTCTCAGGGTTCATCCAGACTTATGACTCAGAAGCCCAACATACTAGTATGTAACTTTTGTTGTAAGAGGCACAGAAGGGAATGCAGACGACAGACTAGTGCCTACCTCAAATGTGGTCAATAGGGGCATTTTATTAAAAATTGCCCAATGTGGAGTGAGCAACATACTACTATTGTAGCTTCAAAGCCAACAGTTCAAATGAGTCGGAATGATAACAGAGAAATTTCAAGCAGAGGCAAAGGTAAAGGACAAGTTCAGAGTAGCAGTCGGACTCCTGTAGGAAGAGGTCAGGGATGAGTATTTACAGTGAATACTTAGGAAGCCAAAAGAGCATACAATACTATGACAGGTATTATCTTAATACATAATGAAATAGAACAAGTATTGTTTGATTCGGATGCCACTTATTCATTTGTATCACTGATGTTTGCAACTAAATTAAAAAAGGAAAGGCAATTAACGATAATTCCACTAAAGATATTCACACCTATGGGAAAGAGTATAGAAGTAAAATACTATTACCCGGTTTGTGAAGTAGAGATTGGGAATAAAATTTTGTATGCTAATTTAGTGGAATTGCCTATGCTTAAGCTTGATGTTATATTGGGAATGGATTGGTTAACAGCTCATCGTACAGTAATTGATTGTTATAAAAAGAAGATTAAGTTTTAGCCTGAAAGGCAGGAAGTATTTGAATTCTAAGGTGAAAAAAGAGGAATTGGAATTAAGTTTATTTCGGCTATTCGAGTTAAGAAATTACTTAAAAAAGGATATACAACCAACTTGGCACATGTAGTAGATATTCAGAAGGCTTCGACAAAAATTGATCAAAACCCTATTGTCAGAGAGATTCCTGATGTTTTTCCTGAAGATTTGCCAGGGCTACCCCTAGAAAGGGAGATTGAGTTTGAAATTGAAGTATATCCTAGTACGGACTCAATATCCATTCCTCTTTACAAAATGACACCTGCAGAAGTGAAAGAGTTGAAGGTGCAATTGCAAGAATTATTGGATAAAGGGTTTATCAAACCGAACAGTTTTCTTTGGGGTACTCTAGTATTGTTTGTTAAGAAGAATAATGATTCGTTATAGATGTGTATAGATTACAAACAGCTGAATAAACTACCATTAAGAATAAATATTCTCTGTCGTGTATCGATGATTTATTTGATCAGCTGCAAGGTGCAAGTCACTTCTCTAAGATTGATTTGAGATCTGGATATCATTAGTTATGGATTAAGAATAAAGATATACCTAAGACAGCTTTTAGAACACGGTATGGACACTATGAATTTCTGGTGTTGCCATTTGGGTTAATGAATGCTCTAGTGGCATTTACGCATTTAATGAATCAGGTCTTCAAGCCTTATTTGGATAAGTTTGTCATAGTATTTATTGATGACATTCTTATCTATTCCAAGAGTAAAGAAGAGCATGCAAAGCATTTAGGAACAATATTATAGACACTGCGGGAACAAAAGTTATATGCCAAATTGTCAAAATGTCAATTTTGGCTAAATGAAGTATATTTTCTGGGCCATGTTGTTAATAAAGAGGGTATTAAGGTAGAAGTTGTTGCCAATTGGCCCCGGCTTACTAATGTTACTGAGATACTTAGTTTTCTTGGCATGGCAGGTTATTATAGGTAGTTTGTGAAGGATTTTTCGAAGATTGCTGCTCCATTAACCAGATTGACCCAGAAAAAGGAGAAGTTCCAATGGATAGATGAATGTGAAAAAAGTTTCCAGACATTGAAGTCTTGTCTAACGACTACTCCAATGCTAGCTTTGCCAACGGAGACTGATAAATTCATAATGTATTGTGATGCATCCAAAGTCGGATTAGGTTCTGTTCTTATACAGAATAAAAGGGTTATTGCTTATGCTTCACGACAATTAAAGAAGCATAAGATGATTTATCTGACTCGTGATTTGGAAATGGCTGCAATGATATTTGCACTGAAAATCTTGAGGCACTATTTATATGGAGCAAAATGTGAGATTTTTACGGATCTTAAAAGCTTACAGTATATTCTGCAGGAAAAGGATTTAAATTTGCGGCAACGAAGATGGGTTAAATTGCTAAAAGATTATGATTGTGAGATATTATACCATCCGGATAAAGCCAATGTTGTAGCAGATGCATTGAGCCAAAAATCAATGGGTAGTCTAGCCTATATTACAGATACAACAAGACCATTAATCTGGGAGATCAAAGAATTGATTGATATAGGAGTTGAATTAGAATCGGGATCCCAAAATCGAAACTAGACTCTGATATCCCAATTTGGATTAAGGCAACATTGATGGATGACATTAAAGCAGTACAAGATAGGGATCCTTACTTTCTGAAATTAAAAGAAGATGTTCAAACCAGCAAGGCTTATGAATTCACAATAGATGATGGAGTATTGAAACGTGGGAATTGACTGTGTGTATATGATATTGATGGATTACGGGAACGGATCATAAAAAAAGCCCATTATGCCTACTATAGTGTTCATCCTAGAATTACAAAGATGTATCATGATCTGAAGGAGTTTTATTGATGGCCTAATATGAAGAGAGATGTAGCAAAGTTCGTGTCCACTTGCTTAGCCACAACAGGTTAAGTTTAAGCATCAAAAGCCATCAGGTTTGTTGTAGGAAATAGAATTGCCAGAGTGCAAATGGGAGAAAGTCACCATGGATTTTATAGTTTGTTTACCAAAGACTTCATGAGGATATGATTCTATATGGGTAATAGTTGATCAACTGAAAAAATTTGCACATTTTCTAGAGGTGAAGACTAGTTATAATGCAGCACAATACGCTCAATTGTATGTTGATAAAATTTTACGACTTCATGGAGTGCTACTAATGGTCATTTCAAATAGAGGAACACAGTTTACTTCGAGGTTTTGGCTGAAATTTTAGGAAGCATTAGGTACACAGCTATGATTCAGTACAACTTTTCACCCTCAGACGGATGATCGATCAGAACGCGCCATACAGACACTAGAAGACATGCTTCGGTTATGTGTTTTGGACTTCAAAAGCAACTGGGATCAACATCTACTATTGATTGAGTTCTCCTACAACAACAGCTATCATTCATTGATTGGGATGGCTCCTTATGAAGCACTTTATGGCTGGAAATGTCGATCTCCAATTTGTTTGGTAGAACCAAGAGAAAAGCACTTGGAAGACCTTAAATTGATCAGGAAGACAATAGAAAAAGTGTCCATCATTAAAGAAAGAATGAAGACTGTGTTTAATAGACAAAAGAGTTATGCTGATCAGAAGAGAAAAGATGTGCACTTCATAAAAGTTGATCATGTTTTTCTTAAAGTTTCACCTATGAAGGGTGTTAGATATGTTGGGCCATTTGAGATATTGGAGAAGATTGGCAATGTTGCATACCTATTAAGTCACGCGCATCCAGTGTTCCACATATCTATGCTTCAGAAGTATGTACCTGATTCATCGTATGTGCTGGAACTACAAGACATTGGAATAGATGAAGACTTAACCTACAATGAGGTACCGGTAAAGATAATTGATCATCAAGTTAGACAACTATGTAATAAGGAAATTCCTATGGTTAAGGTGTTATGGAGAAACTAGTCAATGGAGGAATGTACGTGGGAAAGTGAGCGAGATATGCAAGCAAAGTATCCATCTCTATTTTCAGCAGTGAGGTATGTATTAATTTTAAATTCGAGGAAGAATTTATTTGAAGGAAAGTAGAATATAATACCTTGAAATTATGTTATAGTTACTAGGAAGTTTGATTAAGTATCGGATTAATAACACTGATTGTAATTATACAATTTAAGGAATTAGTACAGTATTAAATTTAAAATTATTTTTTCTCAGATATGTGGGTAATGAGAGATCAAGAATAATGATAGTTAATAATATAAAGAAAGTATGAAAAAGTGTTAAGAATGATGAAAAATCAATAGAATAGCAAAATCGTAATAAGTGCAACTTCATGGGCATTTTGGGAAACCACATATCTAGGATCCATAATTTTTCCAAAAGCAATGTTAAACTATATCTAAAAATAAGTTTATTCACTTCCTGCTTTGAATTCTAAAACTGAATAGAATTGACAGAATTAGTTACATAAAACTTTAGGGTTAAAAGTAGAAATAATGGAAGTTTTGGGGTGAAAATCCTAATTTTTAAAACTTGCCACCTATAAAAACCATACTTAGCCAATTTTTTCACCATTTTTCTTCTTCTCCTTCTTATTCTTCTTCTTCTCCTCTCTCATTTGGCCGAACCACCCACTTCAATTCTCCCTCCAATTTCATGCAATTTTCCAAAAAGAAACCAAAGAAAACTTTATTATTCTACCAAATTAACCTAATTCCATACTATTTTCGTCAAGAAAACCAAAAGAATTTCAAGACTTCTTCACTTAGGGTTTTCAGCCACATCAATGACTTGAGATAATTTGATGTTTTCTTCATCCTTTTAAGTTAATTAGTTGTTTTAGATGTTGAATTAAATGATTTTAGCCATTGATTGCATTAATTTATTCAATTTGATGGAAATCCCTAACTCTAAACCTTAATTAGGTTATGTATGAAATCAAACCCTATATTAAGCTTCCATAATCTATAATTGAGTTAGATTATATTTAATAATATCAATTGGAAGCTAAATTAGTGATAGTTTTGATGTGGAATCAAAGGAAGAAAATGATTGACAATTTTGCCTACTTTGAAGCAAATTCAGGAAATAAGCTTTGTTTTGGTAATTGGAAGGTTTAGATGAGTTTAATATACGTCATATTACATGCCTATAACCATATTTTGAATTATGGAAACCATATGCAAATTTCCAAGTTTGGCCGAATGCATTATGCACATTTCCTTCGAAAATTTACTTAATTTTCCCTTGTTTTCCAAGTCTAATTTGATTCAATTTGTATAATTATCTGTTGGATTTGAATTGCTGATTGAATTATCCACATTGTGAGCTTGTTGATTGATATATGGACATTGTTGAAATTCTACCAAAACTCTACCTAAATGTTGTTGGAAACTTGCGCACCAAGTGTTCGACAAAATGCCACAATGAATCTTTTATAAGCCTACTAAGCCAATGTCATCATCGCTAGCGACGTTGGCTAGTCAATTTCACCAGCATAACTAACATTGGTTGACCACTTTATTGTCTGACCCTTACTTGAATGCCATTCCTATTGTTGTTCTAAATGTAGCTTCCATTGCTTATATATAATTGATTATTGATACCGAATGAGTAATATGTAAACCATATGACTATTGATGAGAACCTTGACCTTTATTTATTTCTATTGGTTAATTACCTAAAATAATGATTCTATTGTCTTATTATATGTTGATTTGACAGAGCTATCTTACTGATGGGGTAGTGGGTGAATACCATCAGCATTGTGCATAATGATTATCATGGACCCTAACTGGGAAGAGTTAATATCCTAGCCATAAGACTTGGCCTGCCTTATGTAATTTACATGTGAATTGTATCATGTTATATGTGTTAAGGCGCATTATCTATCATGTCTACATGTTTTGTATACTTGTGACCTGTTAATTTGATACAAACTTCTGTTGCTATCCAATATTTTCCATTTGTCAACTGGTGTGCAAAAACCTATTGTGTAATGTTTGATTATCTTATTTTCTTGATGATTATCCAACCCTAATGTGATATGATGTATATTGAATTCACTGAGTATTTATACTCACTCTGTAGTGGTTTAATATTTTTTAAGTTAGGAATTATAAGCAGGTTCCAGATCCTCTTCTTCTATGGAACCAGCAATTTAATTTTGGCAGTGTAAATATTTAAACTCTATCTTGTATAATATTCTAGTAGTTTCATGGATTTGTAACTGGATATAGTTGGATGTATAAATTGATGTCTAATATTTTTATATGGAGATTAATTCTGTATGTTGCATGGATGATGAGTTAGAACAGTAACTGAATTATAGAATACAGAACATAAAGAAATTAATTAACAATATAAGATAATTGGAGATGTTAGGGGTCCTACAGGTATCGGTAGCCATTGGTTGTTCCTGCATTCTAGGACCGTCATGTTCTAATTCTGAGACATAGCAATCTATATCATATGAGAATAGCTAGTATCATATAACAAATTGACATAAATTTATAACAGAGTATCAAAACATATCATTAGAACAAAGTTTGAAAAACAGAGATGAGATTGGAGGCATAATGGCACAATCCCAATTTGATGCAAGATAAATTAGGTCATACGCCTAGGAAATGAACCCCCTAGGTAGAGTCAAATAATATGCCCTATTCATGAAAACTATATGCATATAGTATGATGATTTACCCTCATTGATTGAAAATTAATTTCACTTATTATAGACTTAAATAGAGAATGTATATTGAGCCATTAGAGTATCATAATAACATATTAGAACTATATATATATATATATCAGTGGGCTTCATAGAGAAGGTTTTAAGATAGTATAAATGTTATTCAAGTGAACGGCCTCATAAGAAAAGAAATAAACATAATAAAATGTTTCCACTAACCATAATGAAAGAACAAAATATTTCTTCCAACCAACAACTAGGAAGACGGTCCAATATTACCTTTGCCTCTTCCACAAGCTACATGAGATTAACAAAATAAAACATAGTACTCTACAAAAAATTACACTTTTATGAGGGATAATTTTGCCACAAAACATATAAAATTCGCCAAAAAAAAAATTATCGTGAAATATTATCTTGTCACTAGCTTGTGCTGAAAATGCAGCACAAAATGTTTGTTAAAAAGTCACCACTGAAAAGTATTTTTTGCAGTGAAATTTGCAATCACCAATAAAAAGTATTTTTTGTGGCGAAATTTTCAATCTCCATAAAAAAATATTAGATTTAATGACGAATTTAATTTTGTCATAATTTAGGAAAAATAGTGGGAGAAGGTTTTGCAACTAAATTTGTAGTTGACTAAGAGTATTTATGGGGTAATTTTTTGTCATGGAAGATATAGTGGGCACCACAAAAAGTTTCTTTCAGTGGTGAATTTTTTTCCTCCCAAAAGATTAAATAAATTTGTGGTAAAATTTATTATCCATAAAAGGTCAAATGCAATTGTGACAAAATTGGTTTCCCACAATATAATTTCTTATTTTTGCAATTATTTACCATTTGTATTTTCAATAATTTGTTACATGGAGATTTGTCTAATATAAATATAGACATGTTTGCATTAAGAACATTTAATACTTTATTGTGATACAAGATATTGTAATAAAGTAATAAATACATAACAAAATAAAATATTAAAATATAATACAAAAATAAGCATCTATTGATATTAAAAATAATAAAGTATAGCACATAATATTCAATTGTTTTAGCAAAATGGACAAATGAATTACATTTTTTTTATATATACACAAACCAAACATTGACAATTTCATCTTCCTAATACCCTGTTCAAAGGAAAAACAAAATGAAGAATCTTAAAACAATAAGGAATCATACTCTATGCAAAAAAAAAAAAAAAAAGAGCATGTTATAATAGCAATTTTTTGTACATCTACTTATTGATGATTGTCTTTACATGTATAATTACACAACTTCAAGGCCTAGTAAACGAAAGTGCTATTGTAAGTATAAATATTAAAAAGATAATGATAGAAATAGACACAATCATGACAATATAAGCAACACAAGGCTGAAAATCACACATGCAATCTTACAAATAAGTAATAAAAACATATACAAGATGCATTCAAATGTACCTAATTAATAAAAAAGTTTCTTCTTCCAAATAAAGACAACTTCAAAACATAGAAAATAAAAGTACTAGTTGGTAAGTATAAACATTGAAAAGATAATGTTATAAATAGACACATCAAGACAACATAAGGAACACAAAGGTTGATAACATATAAGCAACTTACAAATAAGTAATAAAGATAAATACATACGATGCATTCAAATATACCTAGTTAACAAAATAGTTTCTTCCAAATAAAGCTATTAAATGACTCATGTTGAACCCTTGGTGATTTTGATGATATTTATAAAACTCCTTAATTAAATTGTTGTTTTATCATCTATTATGTGGTCTTTTAAGTGCTTATCTTAGGAAAACAAGAAAGCAAGACCATAAGCATGATTAAGCATATTTAAAGAACGTAAGGCCCCTGACAGTAATGGAACAGTTGTTACGCTCTAAAATACAAAAATCATAAGAGACATAGAGAGCATTTTCAAGCTCATTATAAATGATCAAGCCCATTACATAACAAATTGTAATGCCCTTGACATCTTGAAACGACTGTTACGCTCTGAAGTAAAAAAAAAATGGTCAGAGATATAGAGGAAATTTTCAAGGCCAATACAAGTATTCAAGCCCGTTATAAAATGAAGTATAACGATCATTATGTGTGCATAATGCTCGTTATGAACAGTTGACCTGTCACATCAAATGGATCTATTTAAAAATTATAGCCATTGGAATCAATTTTTGGGATAGATCATATATTAAATGCAGTCAGAACGACCACATTTATTTCTCAATGCTTGAAGATTATAAATATATGATCATTTGAAGTTGGGATAACTTTTGAAAAGCACTCCAAAAACTATTTCATTGATTTAAGTTATTTTTCTCTAAACACTTGCTCATTAAACTCATTTTATTTGTATTCAAAGTTTGTAAAGTTATTTATACTTCATCTAATATCTTTCAAACAGTTTAGTTTAAGTGTTAGAGAAACTTGTAATTCTCTAAAAATTTATCTTTGTTTGAGATTGTGGGTGGTATTCCATTATAAAAAGGCAAAATCCCGAACAAGCTAATTATAAAGAAGTTTGGGTTGCAAATCCGTTGATTAGTGAAACCTCAATATCGATTAGATATTGAGAGAAGTGAACGTAGAAGAGATGATTGTATTCCGAACCAGTATAACTTGGCTGAGCAATTTCTAAACTCTTCCTCTTTTATTGCTTTAATTATTTGTTTTAGCATCAATATTGTATATAATTTGTTTATTGCATTATAAATTTTTAAACTCCTATTCATTTCCTAAGAGTATTGCCATATTGGGATCACAACCCCCATTTAAGAAGTCTTGGATTTTTATTTTATTTTATTTTTTATATCCTACCAAAAATTCAAAATAATTTTAACTTTAATTATTGTCACATCCCAAAACTAGATATACGACGGTCCTAGGGCATGAGTAGATTTAAGGCTATCAATACCCGTAGAACACATCGACTTAACATGTGGCAATAATAATTCAATATCTATAGCCATCCATAAATCCAAATCACAAACATTATCAACCTATAATATCTGATATATATAGAACCAGACTCTTCACACCTATGAAAGTTGACCTTTTACACCCGTGAAGATGATCTTCATGCCTCTGAAAGAAATCTAATGAAAATTCAAAATTCTGACAGAATCTTTTTGTACGCTTGTAAATATATGGTTCATACTCGTGAAGACTAATTCACGTCTGTGAAGGTATACTTCACGTCCGTGAAGGTATATTTCACGCCTGTGAAAACAAGTTATGAGGCATTCTCAACTTCTCTCCAATCTAACTTAACCAAAGCTCCACCAAACACAACTTAACATATAAAAACTCTCTCTGAGAGCCATCTATAACTAACTGTAACACCTCAACCTAACCTAACCTAAACCATTAAAGGGGCAATTAAGGGGGAAATTTTTTCTTTCTTTTGCATTTGATAATGCTACATGTTTATGCATGAAATTGATGGTTATGCATGTTATATGAGTTAGTTTTAGGCATAGAAGTGGTTTAGAGGCTGTTAGGACAAAATCGGGTGATTTTGAAATTTTGGTGAACTGGTGGCAAAATGTTCATTTCACAGCCCCTTCGGATTTTAATGGATTTAACACTATATTTGAAGATAGAAAAGAATTTAAAGGAATGTAAATGATATTATTAAGTTTATTTGAATAATAGATGGAGAGATAAACCCGGTTGAAAATAGTTCCCAGCAAGCTGCTCAATTGAGGTGCTTGAGGTGCTTCGGTTGCACTAAGGGCATTTTGGTCTTTTCCTTTATAATATGGAGTTATAGAATGTGTGCAACCTTATGGCATTGTTTTAGGCTTGATTAAATCTAGCCATTGGATCA
>CANXYC010781799.1:0-50141 GCA_948193065.1 Aleurites moluccanus | reverse complement strand
TATATATATATATATATATATATATATATTAAGGAATTTTTACAAAAATATCAGAAAAAATTTCATTTTTACTGTTATAAAAATATTTTTTCAAAAATACTACATACTTAATTTTTTTTTTAAAATATGAATATATCAAATACACCGAATATATATCAACAGATATACCAAAATACAATAAAAAAAAATTATAAAAAAATAAAATAAAATAAAAAATATATTGGCGTAATTTTTCTTATAATTAATGTGACTCTTTTACCTTCTTTTTGTTCAATAAAAAAATATCAATATTTTTTTTACTCTATATAATATTTTCGCATTAAATAAATATATATATCCAATATAAATAAGTATTTTCCTATATATAATACCAAAATTTAGAGTAAGAGTTAACTAAATTTGATCATGTCATCAAATTGTTAATTGCATTTTCAATTTAAGTTGCAATTTAATTAATCTAATCTTCTAAATTGAAATAAATAATTTATGAATTAGTGAAAAATTAATATAACAGTAAATTATAAGATGATATTTTACGTTAAATATTTATTTTGAGTTTTGAGTTTTCAATTTTAAACTTAAATATTATGAAGAGATGGATTTTAAAATTTTTATGAAATTGTTTTTGTGAAAGTGTTAATGATTAAAAATGATAATTAATAAACATGTGAATTTTTTTTTTTTTTGTGAAGTTCCCTTGGAGAAGTTATGAAATATATTATTTGTAGCTTTATAAACAATAATAAATTTTTTGTAAGTTAGTTATTTTTTTTTTATTATAGAGATTTTTTATTTCATGTTTATTTTGATCTAAATTTTTATGAGTTCTTTTGCATTTAAATATATATTTGAAAAATTAAAACAGTATGTGAGACGATTAATCTTATTATAACTTGTGATTTTTTATACCATTAAATTAGATATTAAAATCTAGATCTAAAATAACTAATTTGTATAATTTATGATAAAATTATATAATAATAATAATAATAATAACATCAAAGTGAATAAAAAAAAATAATATTTGAATTAATTTTCAAATACAAGAAATTTAAATTTTATTACAGTTGAAAATTTAATATTTTTAAATAAAATAGATTCTCATTCTTGGGAGGAATAGGGATCAACTGATTGTCTTATTCGAAATTATGCTGGTAGTTGGATCTGTGATTTTTATGCCAATTTAGGTGTGTGTTTTATCACAACTGCTTAATTGTGGGATTTGTGTTGGATTTGCGGTTAACAAGGAAGCAATATATTACAAATTTGTTAATTGAGATGGATAATAATGATAATGTGATCAAACTCATTGTACAATAAAAAAAAAAAACATAATTAATTTTTAAATTTATGATATGAAGTAAAAAATTCTGATAAAACAGTTTTAAAAAATTCATATTTAATATATTTATAGAGAAATAAATGTGTGTGCATATTGATTAACTCATTTTGAAGTTTCTTTAAAGATTGAGGTCTAATTTGGCACAATTTATAAAAATAACTTTTCATATGAGAAAAAAATTTTATTTTTAAAAGTGATACTTTTAAAAATAATTAATTATATGTTTGTGTTTAGTAAAATATAATATAAAAACTGTTTATAAACTTATAAAAATATTTTTGTCTACTAATTTTTTAAAATCAGTTATGCGTTTAATTTAAAATTCAGTTATTTTAAAAAATTTTAATTTTTAACTTATCCAAATAGTTGAATTTTAGCTATCAAGATAATTACTTTTATTAATTTTAATATTTATCAAATATTATAAATTAAATTAAAATTAATTTCACACTTAAAAAAATTATTTTTATATTTTTATAAGTTATACCAGACGGACATCAAATTTGATTTGCTAATAACGTCTTCTCAAATATTTATAATTTGTCATTTCATTATATATGTAGAGTATTTTATGTGATGCGTAGTCTAAATTCTGTATTTTGTTATGGATTTTCTCTTTTTATTTAAAAAAAAAAAAGCGTTGACGGCCCCACATTCGAATGGCTAAGATTGCACGTGCGTGAAAATTCTATGTTCAAAGTATGGCATCATTTACACCCTGCATATATAATGTAAAATATATGCTTTGCTTTGTCCCCACTCCCCAATTATTAATATTTTTTTGGGAGAAATGGATAATTCTATTAACACTTCAAAAGTTAGGCAGATGGCTCATTCCACTCCCCAATTATTTAATTAATAATTCAGGTTTAACTAGTACAGTGTAACATCATGAAGATATGTATGAAAATTACTTTACAACAAATAATTATTAATAAAATTATAAAATTAATTGTCATATATATTATATTTTCCATTATATTTTTATAATGTCTCATAAAAAATTTATTTTCTCACTAATATTAATTATTAACATCGCAGCTTCTATGAGAGTAATCTAATAACGTAAAATCTTTCAAAATATATATATATATATATATATATATATATTTCCTTATCATGACTTTTTTTTTTTGTGTATTAATGTTCATAAACAATGAATTTAAAATAATTTTTTTATCCATAACCTATTATTTAAATGATAAATTATTAAATTAAATAAAAATATACTTTTTTAATTATATTAAAATTAAATTTATATGTAATTAAAATAAAAATATGTAATTAAAATAAAAATATACTCTTTTTATATTTAATAATTTCTCCTATTCAAATAGACAAAACAAGTGTTTGTCACCGCTCCAACACTATTCACTCATCAAAAGAGAGAATTAATAGCAAAAAAAAATAAAGAATTAGAGATCTCAATTTTTTTTTTTAAAATAAACTCTTTATTATCTTTAAAGGCTGAGGTTTATTAAATTTAAATTTTTTATTTATCTTCTACTTTATTTTAGAATTTTTAATTCACTTTCTTAGGTCAACTCTTCTGAATTTACATTTAACTAATAATTACTCATTTCCTATTTATTTATTGAATTATATGGATCTTTGGAATAATCACTTTCTTTCTTTAAGTGAAATCCCAATAGAAATTACTTTTGTAAATTAATAAATAATCAATTAATGAATTATAAACTAGGGTTCTAAAGCTTATATAATATAATATTATTTTGTTTTTGCATATATTGTCCAACTGGGAAGGCCAAAGTATGAAAGTGGTTACATGTTTGTTTGAATATTGTACAAGACTGTGTACGATTTATATATAAACAAGGCTTTTATTGTATTATATTGACTTGAATTATTGTGAAAAAAGGATGGCAACGGGTGAAACAGGAGCGGGGAGTTATTTTTATTTTCATTCTCATTTTAGCGAAATTTTTTTATTTTTATTTTTATTTGGGATAATTTAATTTTTATCCCTATTTTCATATCCAGGGAGATCTCCATTTCTCACTTGAATTTTATACTATTAATTTTTTATATATTTATAAAATTCATAAATAATAATTAAAAATAATAATAATTTATTTAAAAAATATTAATAAAATTTAAGCACACAAAATATAAATCAAATATAATCGAAATATAAATACACATAATATATTAAAAATATTATGTAATGTTATTTAATAAAATATTAAAAATTATTGAAAAATATTATATAATTAGTAAAATAAAATTAGACTTTTTACTTTTTTATTTTTATAAAAATTATAATACATAAATGTTATATATATATATATATATATATATATATATAAATAATTAAATAATTATATTAAGTATATTTATATAATTATAATATCAAATTTATGTTTCGCCCTGATAACAGTGGAGAAATACTCCACCATTTCCGCTTTTATATAAAAATAAATTAAAAAATATTTATCACGTTTGGAATAAATTCCCGCGAGTAATAGAGATTTCAGCCACATTGCCATCCCTAGGGTGAGAAGAGAAAGGAGTGGTATTTGGTGGGACAATTAAAAGAATCAAAATTCAAAAGCAAACCGAAACATGAAAGAGAAAAGGGCAGACGGCTAGGATTTCTTTTAAGATGAAAATTCGAAGAAAGAAGGTAAAATGATAGCTAGGTTTTGTGACAGGATAAGAAGTAAAAAAGACAAATAAAAGGCAGAGATGAAAAGACAGCAATGAATCTTGAAATGACATTGTTTTGTCAAAAAATAAGCAAAATTTCACTTCTCAATTAAAAAGCACATTCAATGACCAGAGACACCCTCTAAAAGGCTATGTTTTGATGAGGAGCTAAGAGTAAGAAAAGGGCAAACTGGTAATAATACAATCTCAAATCAAATCAATTGAAATTGCACCAACTCGGCCTAAGTACTCCATCAACTGATTTGAGGAGACATATTTTGGTTAACCAACTCGGCCTTTAGGTAGTTTGATATATCAACTTATTATTAATTAATTAATTATAATGAAGTGGTTAGTTGGATAACATATTTTAATTGGTTTCACCTTTTTCCCTAATCCCCATTTTAGTGATTTGGATCTAGATATGTTATAATTTAGAAAAAAGAGCAACTTCACTTTTAAAATTTTAAATTTTTTTATCATAAATTATTAATTTCTATATGTAAAATGATTATAAATTTAAATTTATATTAATAAATTTTAATAAATTATTTATTTTAAATTATTATCTATCTAAATCAATAAATTTAATATGGTTGAGCGTTCATAATATAAAAAAAATAATTATTAAGAGTTTAGATTTAAGAAATTTCTATTATATTATTCATGATCAAAATGAATTACAAAAATTCTTTATATACACAATATAATCAAAATAAGTGTTTCCAAGATGATTTTACTAAGATTATCAGCATAGCACAATTGCAATAAATCTATCAACCTGACATAATAAATTTTCTAATAAGTATTTAAATTCACTCTCATTCTTTCGTAGGTTATAATCACGTTATGAAACTCATTATTTACAAAATTCAGAATTAACTAAGTAAGCTAATCACATAATCATAACTTAATGTAAGGGTAATTAGTTTAACAATAATTATAGAAGAATAAAGAATCATTATAGTTTTATAATTCATTAGTCATTAACAAAAAATGCTTCATGCAAGTGAAGTTTGTTAACTGAAGCAATGAGCATATGCAGTTTCTTATTCAAGTTATTTTGTTTTATATAAATTTGGCGTCATTTTCAAGTGATGATAATTGAGGGGACTGAGGAAGAGTCACCATGAGTAGGAAGAATAAGAAAATAAAATTAATCTCGTGGGATTCCTATATATAAATACATTGAAGATTGTCACATACAACAACCTATAATAGGTCCTGCATATTTTATTTTAGGCAAAGGACAATAATAGAGGGTTCAAATTTGTCTCTATATATGTTGTCACTGATCAGTAACTTTACAGACCAATATTATAGTTATTATATAAATTAAACATTAATATTAAATAAAAAATAAATTCAAGCTGAACTGTTCCATATTTATATATATATAATTGTCCTTCAGTAGACAAATAAATAAATAAATAATCTTTATCACCGACTACTAATTCAACAGACTACAAATTCAATGATAGTAAAAAACTGAAATTTCTGATCATATTCCTTTTGATGATCAAAAAAGTGTTGAATCACATGGAAAAATAATAAAATTATAAAAAATATATATGAATTTAATATATAATTATCTAATAATTAATTTTAATTTTTAATTATAATTATATTTTAAAATTATCTTAAAAATTTAATTATATTTATTACGAGTTTAATTAACGTTTTCCCATTTACCTTTTGAGTTTATTATAAAAAATTTAATATGATATCAGACCGAATTTTTATCTAATTTATTGAGTTAGGATTCATTGATTTTGAGTTAGGATTCATTGATTTTCAATTACCTGTAATAATTATCTATTTGTATTTACTACCATATTATCTATCAACATTTGGATTAATAACCTATCAAACTATCGAATTATTACCTATTAGTATTTGGATTAATAGTCCATCAAATTATCAAATTACATGTATTATCTGTATTTAAATTATTAAGTGACAACTAAATTATAAGAAATTACAACTTGAGGAAAAAATTAATGAAATTATAAAGAGTATATATGAGTTTAAAATATAATTTACTTAATGATTAATTTTAACTTTTAATTATGATTAGATTTTAATCCATTTTAAAATTTAATTTTATTTCTCACGGACATAACCTCCTCTCATTTATCCCTTTCATTCATTAAAGAAAATTTAACAAAAAGGAAATAATTAATTAATGCCTCTACAAGGCTTAATTATATATCAAAACTCAAGTTTCTTAGATGGTCTCAATATGTACAAGATGAGTTTTTGAACACACTCACAAAGAAACAAGATGATTACTTTTTTTTTTTTTTTTTCATTGCAATGATGATATAATTAAATTATTAATTCCTCATCATCCTATATGCAAGTGCTTGAAGCTCACCCAAATCAGTAGCACTGTAAGATCTTTTCTTGGCACAAGGTTGGAATGAAAATTGATCTTCTGATCTGCTGCTTTGCGTAATAATATCTTGCATACTTGTTATCCCATCATTCTTTTGCTCAATGAATTCAAGTGAGCTCTGGAGAGAGATTGGATTCATATATTTACTATTATAATTATAATTATTCTTTGGAAATGATGATTGAATTCCGTTATAAACATGGTTTCCTTGCCACTGATAATTCTCTATATTATTATTATTATTATTGCGTGATGAGTCGACTAGATTCTGTGCCAGTTGAGCCTTCACTTGCATCAATTGTGCTTGCAAGAATGCCACCTATAAATTATTAAAGAAAAAGAAAAAGACCAATTAAAACATTTTTTATTTAATTTAATGTGTATATCATCAAGAAAAATAGGAGAAAAAATTACAAATATGGTTTTAATGTAATGAAATTCTTGAATGTTCAACTAATAAAGAAAATTTAGGTTATTTAATTTTAATTAATCTCAACATAACAATATATAAGAAAGTACTTAATAAGAATTCAATTCAAGAAATCAGTCCTTGCACACTTCTCTATTTATAATTAAATTGTTAAGAAAACAAATTCAGAGGATGATTAAATTAAAATTTGAATAACCTGTTGTTGCAAGGCGAAAATATGAGCAACACAACCATAAACAGGGTCTCGAATCCGAGCTTGAGCTTCATAAGCAATTGTAACAACAGCTTCACTACGATCAGCAAAAGGAACATGCAATAACAATTTGGATACATTACTAGCACCAAAAACCTTATGAATGGCAGCAAATCTTGCTGGCCCTTGCTCCGAGCAAAAATAAGGTGCGAAAATACAATTGGAAGAACATTTTCGCCGGAGAAACTTGCATGCTCCGCAAGGAGAACCGGTGCCATTTCCAGTTCCAGATGATGCCATAGTATAATAGTAAATAAAGAAACGAGAAAAAAAAAATAAATAAAGAAAGAAAGAGAGAGTTGTGGAGAATATTGAAATTTTAATTAAGGCACACAAGCACACTAGGAAACGGTGCAAGAATAAGGGTAAAATGGGGCTGTGGCTATAGCCAAGGGGAATGTAGTGGTGGGGATTATGGGTTATAAAACAGAAGGGCCCTTATAAGGTGAGTAAATGGGGACATGGAAGTAGGGTGGCGTGGATCGGTTTAAAAGTTATTATTAAATTAAATTAATATTTTAAATTTAATTTTTTTTTATAAATTATCATTATTTTATTATAAATTTAACGAAAAACACCGATAAATAATTAGTAATAAAAAATTTTAAAAATAGTTTAATATTATATAATCTAAAATTTATCTATTTTATTAATTAACATACTTAAAATTTATATTTATTTTCAAAAATTAGATTTTTATTTATTTATATTTAGTTAATTTTCATAAAATATATTTTTTAAAGTTTTAAATTAATATTAGATTAAAAAATATGTGGTTATACATAAAATAAAATAAAATATATTTAATTATAATAATAATAAAAAATAATATATATACATATAAAATTTTAGTTTAATTCAATTTAAAATCAAAATAAAAAAATATTCAAATAATAAATTAAACTGATTTTTTAATTTATTTTATTTTTAAACCAAACCAAATCAAATAAATTATAAAATACTAATTTTGAAGGTCTTTATGAAAGGTTCTAAGGGAACATTTACAAATGGTTGATGCAATATGGAGTTTTTATATTTTAATGCCACACAACTTCTTAATACTATCATTTTAGAGAATAATAATATTTATTATCATAGCATACTCCGTAAAATAAAATAACATTGTGAACTTTATAAAATATATAATTCAAAATTTTCTTTTCGCACCTGGGAGCCGTTGCCGTCTGTCGCTTTGTGGCCGTCTCTCAGGCTACAGCCTGCTGCGGGTTAACCTCTACCCACAACCACTCTACTAATTAGGAATGACAGCTAGAATGATTAAATCAAATCAAATTCATCAAGTTATATATATATATATTATTTTTTATTATTATTATAATTAAATATATTTAATTTAATTTTATATAAAATAATATTTTATAATTTGATATTAATTTAAAATTTTAAAAAATATCATCAATATAAAATTAATTAAAAATAATAATAAAATTTAATTCTTAGAAAAAATATAAATTTTCAGTATGTTAATTAATAAAATAGATAAATTTTGAGTTATATAATATTTAATTATTTTTAAATTTTTTTATTATTAATATTTTATTTGTATTTTTTTTAATTTATAATAAAATAATAATAATTTATAAAAAAATTATTAATTTGAAACTAACAAACTGAAAATATTTAAATTAAATTAAATTAAATTAAAATTGATGATTTAATTATAATAATAATTTATGTTGCTTTTAAAAATTTTTAATTCTAAAATATTAATTTAATTAAATAATGGCAACCTTACTACTATTGCAATACTCTTATAAATTTTAAAAATACTTGCCTTTCCTCTGCCTTCTATAGCCGCTCTCTGTCTTTGTTTGTGCCTATTTTCAGGCTGTTGTCAGTGATTTTTGACCGGTGCCAGTCCCAAAAATTTATATATTTCTACTAAATATTAATAAGATCAGTTTATTTTTTTTGTTATTTAGTCAGTTTATTTTTTTTGTTATTTAGTTTATTATGATTTTTATTTCTACTGGTAGTCTTTTTGTTTTTGAAAAAAGATAGAGCTTCAGAGCTTCAGCAATTGTAGTCTTTTATCTCAATGTTTAATGTGATTTTAATTCTACTTTGACAACGTTATTTGTTTAAGTGTGCAGTTTGACCACAACTTACAAGTAAAAATTCAGAGTTTAGATTAGTTAGTCTAATCTCTAAACACTCTTCAAAAGAATTTATTCTTGAATTTTGAATTTCTATCTTTTACTTAAATTTCAGTTTTGGAATTATATTATGACTTTTTTATTGATTGTTTCTTTTTTTCTCAAATTGTATTAAAAAATGTACTGAAAATTTGAAATTCTTTAATTTTGAGCCTAAAATTTATATTTCAATATTTATATTTTTCTGAAAATTTTTAATATATTTTCTATGTTCCCTAAAAAAAAAATACTAATACTATTTTTGATTTAACTTTACTTTTCAGCTCAAGATACTATGAGTTTGTAGCTGAGAGATTAGGAGTAATGAAAAATAAATTTCAGTTTTGATTAAAAAATTGGCTTAGCTTAATTAGTCTTTTTGATTAATGATAATCTAATTAAAAATAAATTTCAATTGGAGTGAACCCCATTAAAAATAAGTATATATCATTTTATCCGAATTTTTTATCCCATTTAATATCTTATTTTCTGTCTCATATTATAATTATTAATTTTTTATTAATGATGTGACGCACATAAAAATTATATAAAATATGAGATTAAACAGATAAAATACTAAATTAGACGAATGATCCGAATTATATATTATTGAACTTGTGAAAGATTAGATTTAATTTTATTTAGTATACACTCAAATTGATTCTAGGCCGAACAAATAGAAGATACAAAAATGACATCAATGGACACACAAAACTAATTCAGAAGTCAGAAATATCTTCAACCGTTACAAATAAAATAAAAGTAAAATAATAAAAAAAAAGTATGATCCCGTAAGATATCCATTAAGAAAAGAGCTAGATTTAGGAATGTGTCTAGAACTACAGATTCGTAATGGATCATCATCAAACAAGAGGCGTGGAAATGGTGCAAAGGAGCAGCAAGCCAGCAATGTTTATGAAACAAAAAATAAAAAAAAAAGCGAGTCCATCTATCATGTAAAGCAAAGGAGAAGCAGAAACAGCATGGAACCATTCGTCACCATTAACAAAGGAAAATGGCTCTTTGTTCATATGATTCTTCCCACCTCAGCTTTGTCATTGCTTCACATATTCCTTGCTAACCCAACCCAATACAGAAAATTTCATTAATTAAATTAACCATGACATGATCATCATTCATTTGGACTCGTTTTATAACATCATCCTCTCACATGGCACATACTATATTCATATTTTGCATTCACAAAAATGAAGAATCAATCATGAAGTATTACCACGTATTTGCATTAAATCTGGATAACGGAAATTGAACTAATATCATCTATTAGCACTTTAATCCAGGGGCAACAGAAGCAAAGGAAGTCGTTATAACAGCAACTACTGCCTGTGTGTGCTCGCATGCTTGCATGGCACCCTCATCCTGATTCACTAGGGGAAAAGCACGTGGATAACAAAAGTATCCAGCAAAGAAAAACAAGTGCAAAATAACAAGGCTGATATTTTGCCTGAAATTATCATATTTAAAACCGAACTTGTATTTGGAGGTTTACATAGACAATAGTCAAGTTGAAGGATCTCCAGCAAAACCCAAAATGAGACCTTATGTATACTTTTAAACCAACTATTTTGCAGAATACAGGATGAGTTTCAAAATGAGAATATGGTTGCACAAACAATAATACCAGGGCACATCCCTTTTTTACCTTTCCCAATCACCTCTTGTGATGAAACCTCACCTTCAATACGAACTGCATCTTAACATATCCAACTAAGGACAAAACTATAACTTCCATTATGGAATGTCAAAATTAGAAAGTACTAAACTATATATTAAATTATAATTTTACATATACAAATATATTTCATGATCACACACAAACACATATATAGTGTGTCAGATTAATTATTTTAAAAAAGAAAGAAAAAAAATATAACTTCATTAATTTGGTAACAATAGCTCATTTAATAAATTTTTGGAGTGACACAATGGTCAAATAAAAAAGAAGAGCTAATAAAAAAGAAGTGAAACAAAAATTGCAGTATATGGTGCGAATTTGAACCTGCAAATCTGTTTATTTTAGCTCAAACAATAAATTCATGCAAGGATTTTTGGCAAAACAAGAAAAGAAAAGAAAAGAAAAACAATAGAAGAATTCATGTGAAAAATAAAAAGTGGCTCATATGAAAATTAAATATATATATGCATGAAAATTTTTAACTTTGTGGGGGCTGAGATTCGTGCCGCCCTGTGTCCAACAAAACCAACTCATCATATAGTTGGCAATGATCGAGTTTGAAAAGTATAATCCCATTAAAAAAATCCAAGGCCTGACCTAGACATATTTTAATTAATTGCGATTAACCCATAAAACCTCTCACGCGATAGACATCAGTAAAAACAGGCCAATTCAATCATGTTTCCAAATTTTAAAATATTTCATCAATTTTTAGAATTTCAACTTATTTCATCTTCAGAAACTTCTAGACATGAGATATTATAATGTAAATTGCTAGTTAGCTGTGATATGATACTGTCCTTTTTTTTTGCCACTTTTCAACAGTCGAAAGTTTGTATGAAAAAAAAAAGAGTTTAATGATTAGTTTTAAATGCGTTCAAACTGACTATTTAATAACGGGAGATTATAAATTTGACCATTGATTAATATTTATGAGGTTAGAATAATTTTCATTGAGTTAATTATTGAGTTTTACTGAAATTAATTTGAGTCAATTAATTGCAAATTTCTTTAGTTAAATATTTAAGTTGTAGTTTATTGTTAGAGTGTTAGTTAACCTGTAATAATGCTTGGATAAGGTTGTAAGAGTGATTGTGTGGTTTAAGTTTGTAAAATTATAGGAGTTTGCAATTTAGTTAGGATTTTTTTTAAAGGAATTTGATATACTTCCTCTATTTTAAAAAAATAATCCTATTATTTTTTTGGATAATCTTGTTTTATTTTTTAAATATTAATTTAATAGATAAATATCAAATATATCATTTATTAATTCACAATAATATCATCACACATATTAATTATATTTTTATTTTTTCTATATTATAATTATAAATTTAGGCTAAAAATATGAGTATTTTAATTATTGCAAATATTAAAAAACAAAAAAAAAAATATTGAAAAATATATAATAGAAATATTTCAGGTAGGGATATTTTAGTAAGAAAGTGATAAAATTAATATAATAAATAATAAATAATTAAATTTTTTAATATACACATAAAATGAAATATGACTGTATTTTAATAAAAAATATATAAAAAATTTATGAAATAATTTAATATAAATTTAATTTTTGAGAAAATTACTTAATATATGATGATTTTTTTAAATAACTCTAGAGTTCATTTCTTTTTAAATTTCTATAAATTTTATCCTAATTTATAATTTTAAATTAATATTTATCTAAATTTCAAAAAATAAAATAGTGAGATCAACAAAGTGAAATTAAGAAAAACAGTATAAAACTCCAAAATCGTAAGTAGAGGTGAAAAATTAAACCAACCGAAAATCGAAACAAACTGAATTTATATTAATCAGATTGATTTTGTTTGATTCAAATTTTAATTTAGTTTTATTTTTTTTTTAAATTTTGATCTATTGGTTCTGCTCTTTTTTTTTTTTTTAATTTAAAATCATCAAGTCGATTATAATATATATTTTATATTTATTTATATATATATATTTTAAAATATATATTTTTAATAATTATAAATTTATTTTATTGAAAAACTCATGAACTTATTAAATCAAAATAAATTAATTTAATTCAATTTAATTTTATAAAAATTTTAATTAATTATTTTAATTTTTTAAAATTTTAATTTAATTATTTAAAATTTCAATTCAATTCAAATACAACGTTTCACTAATAACCATAATTTATAGAATTAACATATGATAAACAAGATCAGCGATTATCTCATTTTTCCCGTTCTTACTCACCCACCCACATGTACATGATTCCCACCTTACGCAATTCTCCGGATCCGAGACCCATCCCCCGCAATTTTCACCCAAGTTTTGATCGCTCACTCACTCCCTATCATATATATATATACTCGTAGCAATAATTTTTTATTTTCCTTTTCCCTCATTCACTGTCTACTTACCAGGTGAAATTTTCCACCTTCCCTCCAAAGTTATCACTCTCTATCCGTTTCTACTTCTCCTCCAGTACAGAAAATTTTCAATTAAGATCTGGATTTCATTATATCGGTTATTGATCATTTATGAATTTGAATTTAGGGTGGAATTTTAAAGTTAATTTGATCCGTTTATATACTAATCTCTTGAGTTTTCATATTTTCGTTTCGATTTTTTATGTTGCAGGGATTCGATTTTTGGTTCATAAGAACAGAAGCAGAAGTAAATAAATAGCGATCTTTGTGCTATGAATTCCAGAAGGTTAGTCTATTTGCAGTTTTATTCGTCTTAAAATTTTAATATTGGTGGTGTTTAATGCTTCAGGTCATTTTGTTTTTTATATGTTCTTTGTTTTTGTTTGGAACTTTTGAAGATGTGCTTATCTGATCTAACTGTATTAGATACATATTAGATATGGATATGCCTTATTTTGCGAAGGGATTTGATGTTATTTTTTTGAGAAAAAACGATTCTCTGGCTATCATTTGAGCTTGTTTTTGTTTTGCATACTTGCTGTTGTTATAATATCCTGAATTTGATTATTAATTAAATTATTTGTCTGTTTTGGGACAACCCTGTGCTATTCCAGATCAGATTTAGCTTGATTTTTATGTTTCAACATGTTTTAACTGTCAATCTTCAGCCTTCTGTTCCCGAGAAAAGCATATTTTGCTTAGTTGTTATTGACTTTAAACTGTACATTATATACAATCTGTTTTGTCATATATCGGATTGCTACATTAGAAAATTCAGCTTCTTGAAGTACCTGTGCTGGACAATGCTCAATAATTGTATGCTATGTGAATGAATGTTTGGATTATGAAATAATTGCATTTAAGTTGCTAAAATTTATAGGATACATTTTTGGCCAAATTAGCTTGAGGTTAAAAATAAGATGCTGGATGATCAATGTTACAATATGCTACAAATAAGCTAGTGTGTGTTCCAGATCAAAAGTAACCTAGCAGTTTTGTATATTGCATGGATGGTTTATGATAGCATTTAGGCCAAAGAAGATTATGGTGGAGCTCATTCTGTTGTTTCCCAGGTACCTATCTCCTTGGGGAGTCTAAGCTTTTACTTGGGTTGCACCAATAGATGGTGTGCCTATTGAATATATGTGTATATCCCTAAACTGGATGAGGTATCAGTTGGGAATTTGGTAAGATGTGGGACAGAACAAGCTCAATTCAGCATATTCAGTTTAAAATGTGTCTCACATAAAGAAAGGATGATAAATAAGTGGGTTTTCAAACATTTTTGTTACATTAATGTGATACTCTGTATCCTATGTTCATGTGTCAATACTTCTTAGGGTAATTCATTTTTTACTTGAATTGGTGCTATTTGTGTCTATACCCCAATTTTTTCTTTTCTTTTTTTTACATATTTAACACTTTTTAATCTGGTTTCATGAGATAACTTCCTTTTGAATATGCTTATAATTTTTTTTTCTTGAGCTTCTTCAAATTGATAGAAGTCAAATAGACAGATGTCCACCCCCAATCATCTAAGAATAGCCCTTTTGAGTTTTAAGAATATGTATAAACCCTGTAGAAGTTTAGGCTCTGTGAGAAGTGTTGGACTAATGAATTTTGGTGTAGTGGATAATGGGTACAATAAAAGCTTACTAAATAGGTACCAAAAGTGAGTAACAGAAATCAATCTAGTGTACTTGGATGGGGTGGGTGAGGGCTTGAGCTGTGTTGTTTGAGCTAATGAATTTCTGATGCAATTGGCATCTTCTTGTGCGTCTCAAAGTTGCTCATATTTTCTGCAGGATCGACTTGTGGCTAATATCATGTTGAACCTAAATTTGTTATCTTAGAAAATGCACAGAAACTTTCGGGTTTTGGCTGGAGGGGAGCTGCCAGTTATTTGTTGGATTGGGTGACTGGTGGTCATGCATTCTCCTTCTCTCATAAACATATATCCTCTAATGTCACTTCACTGTAATCCAGTTAATTGGTAGTTTTTTGCCAGCTTAGGCAAAAACAATACTTGATGTAGTGAGTTGCAACATGTATCTTTACTTTTTTCTGTTTTGATTTGAGATATCAGTATTTGTGAGGTTAAGTTTCACCATCTTTATCTCTCTTGGTTTATCATTTGAAACATATGTATCAAGATTTGAGACATTATGGACTTCCTTTCATTCATGGTGTATTGGATACAGCTAGTTTACCGCATGTAATGCCTCAAACTGTTGTCTGACACTATAGAAATTCCGTCCTAGATGTTTGTTTAATGAAAAAAACAATGATATAAGACCAGAGCCCTTGACCAACTTCGATGACATCAGCACAGTGGGTGATGTATTGCTATTAGATGGTGCCCAAACCATGAACTTGTGCCAGAATGCTACGCTAGCCCACAGTCGCCCAATATATTTTTCCGATGATCTTCACATATGCTTTCTCTTCGATTCTTGCTTTCTGAGTCTTCACACTCACAGTCAGAGCAAGAGATATAATTATCATCACTTTTTTCCTGCATTCTTATTTGATTGAAAACAAATTATCTTTCTGACTTGGACATTTGATATCACCATTTTCTTAGATATGGTTTGTCAGTCTTGGAAATGCTATGCATTTCTTTTGGTTCCTGGAAAAGTTAAAAACCCTTCTTTCTGGTTAAGCACTAAATAATTCTATAATATGGCTGTATGTGGAATTATATAGATGCATCTGTCTTGGATGTGAACTTCATCCATTAACCGTTCGTCCTCTTAGTTTTGCTTTGCTGTTAATATGATTGGACGTTGCCCATTTTCATTTAATGAACTCTTACTGTTTGTGGTGTGTTATCTAGCCATGTGGCATTATGCTAACTTCTTTTGTATATGGAGATGTTCGTACCAGTAGAGCTGCTCTTTTTGATGGCATCGAGGAGGGTGGCATCAGGGCCTCATCTTCTTACTCCCATGAAATTGATGAGCAAGATAATGAAAGAGCTATGGAAGGATTGCAAGATCGAGTCAATCTTCTGAAGAGAGTGAGTTTTATCTCATCCAGTATAGTAGGCTTGTGTCAGTACAATGGATAAGAAGTAAAGTAGACCCATTTCTTTTTAACTTTTTATTTGACTTGATGATACTTCCTTTTGGAAGTTGAAAACATCAGAGGGAAAAGAGTGGAAATTTTCTCCCACCAATTTCTAAGTTTGGAAGGATTTTAATATTTCTATACTACACTCTTGTTGTAATTATTCTAATTTCTCAGCAATTCAAGTGATCAAAATGAAATAAGTGTCATATACATATTTTTACATAGAATCAATGGAATACTGTTCATGCATTATGTCATGAATGTCCTAGACAAATGTTAATGCACTCCACTCCATTTCTGTAGTTGTCAGGCGATATACATGAGGAGGTGGAGACACATAATCACGTGCTGGACAGAATGGTATGCATGCTGCAGTCATAATAAAACTTATTTTGTTTCTGCCTTGAAGGTTTTGCTTACAATGACATGAAACTTTCTGCATCTAGGGCAATGACATGGATGCATCCAGGGGAGTCCTTTCAGGAACCATGGATCGGCTTAAGATGGTATGTTTATTATATGACTCTTTTTTTTCTTTTATCTTTGCAATAAATGGCAAATGCCTCAAATGGATGTGATAACTGATGATGAGCTTGTTTTCCAAGGTTTTTGAGACAAAATCAAGCCGGAGAATGTTTACACTTGTGGCGTCCTTTGTTGTCATATTCCTTATTGTATACTATCTCACTAGGTAATAAATCTAAGATGGATTGATGCAGCTGCTAGCCTTATGTCTGAACTGGAACCATTTTAATGTGGTTACTGTAATCAATGATACTTACTGTTTGTGAAGTGCTCTGGCATGTTTATGTAAAGATGTTTGCAATATATGAAATGCTTGTTGAATGCATAGAATGGGTGTAAAATCTTTGTTTCTTTCGTTTTTGAATTCTGTTGGCTGCATAATCATCTTAACTAAATGCTCAGCCGCAGAGCACAGTCGGGCTTATTCAGACTTTGCTGGGACAAGTCTTTCGGTGATCAATAATTGTTCGGTTTCAGCTCGTTGTTAAGAGCAACATGGATAATTGAACCATTTGTGTATTTGAGAGCGGAATGAATCCTTCTTTCCTTTAATGGATTAAACCATTTTCGCTATGGTTTTTCGGGCCTTGTCATTGTTAATAATCTAATCCATATTATAAGTTTTCGACATTCCATGGCTAACAGACTTGCCTTCTCTAGAAAAGTTCCCAATATGCATATGTTATACCGTCCCTGGATTTGCCCCCATTAGGCACAGGCCATTGACTGGGAAGTTACTTTTAACCTGCCAAGTGGCTTTCATGCCAGAATTGGCAAAAAGGGGAGCACCATAGAAGTTTCTACAGCCTAGTAAATGCAATGCAATTAATTAATGTATGAATGGACTTCTCAGGTCTTGATGTTGAAGAGTGGTCGTTAACCCACAGTTGTCTTGTTGAAAATGTATAGCAAGGTCGAAATCAACATGCATGATATGTTTTGATGGAAATAAATATAAAAACATAAATATAAAGAAAGAAACAAAATGGTATTTTTTCAGAACGTTGTGGTGGAGCCAGGTGGCAAAATTTAAGCACCGTGCGATAAATCCGCAACAATTATCGCCTATTTTATACCCAAAAAAACAATAAATGAAAAAATCCAATTAGTCAAGTCTTTCATAAACAAAACAAAACAAAACGGTAGGCTATTTGGTTTTGTAGTTTTTCAAAGGCGTCACTATCAATCCAAGTTGACAATAGAGGTGGCAGTAGTCTTGGTTCGGTCAAATAGTCATTTTGGCAATGAATATTTAAAAAAAATTACACCAGCAGGAGTAGAACCCGATTGATCTATACCGCAACAGGATACTTTTCTATCACCAGGCCACTGGCGCTTTTTGCTTGAGCTATTGTCAATTATTCTATGATGTTAATCCTAAGAGTTGTTTAATTGATAAGAAAATTTACTTCTCTTCAAAATTGATCATGATTCAGTTTTTACTATCAGCATCAGTAGGTAATTTCTAAATACATAAATTGAGTGTGAGGGATTTAAATGATGTGTATATATATATATGGAAGAAAAATGAAAATGAATAATTTAATGGTTAAAAGAAATCACTCTTGAAAATTTTATAGTTAGAATATCACGATAATAATTGAAAATAAGATCAAATCTATTATGAACAAAGAGTTTTTCAAATTAAATAGTAGATATAAAATATTGTACATTAATTATTAAATTCATTAAAAAATTTAAAGTTTTAGTTTTATTAACTTTTATATACTCTCTCTATCTAATAATAATGGAAGCTGATTTCTAAAACAAAAATAATAATAATAATAATGATGGAAGCTTGCCATTCCTTTGTTTCTCCTTGAGGCCATATGACCCAAATAATTTTGTCTATACAATTCCAAGCCAACTTAAAGCAAGATTTTGGGGTTTGACCTTCCCAGAAATTTCTACATGTTCTTGTTATTCAATTATATTTCTTGCTAGTGGCTACTTCAGCCTGCACCTCCATATAAGGACACATATAATAATATTAAGTCGCTAACTACTTCAGCCTGCACCTCCGTATATGGGCGCACAAATTATATTAAGTCGCTAACTTTCCGCACTGAAAGAGTCATTCCCGACCCCATATATACTACTTGCCCCTCTATCTGTTTGGATGCAATTGGCAATATATGTCTCACTAACTCTAAAGTACATATATATATATATATACACACACACAAAGTAATTACAGATACATTGATCAGAACCAGTCACAAACTAAATGGAAAACTGCATGTTACTGATCTACATATATGGTTATCCACAAAGCATCTCCAAATAAAAGATTATGTATATATAAGACTCTTCTGTGTACAAATATATGGTGACTGATGATTGCTGTACTACTCTTGATCTTAAGTTTGCACAAAACACTACACATAGAAAGAATACATTGATTAGCGTAAGCATAAATAGAAATTCATCACAAATTCATGACTTCTTGGCACCTTAAGTTTATGGTGTAATAATATACATGAGAGAGCTCAAGATGGATGCCTTGCCCAACTAATTAATTTGCCAAAATTTTGGTTTGTATATATCCAAACAAACAAGACAATAATTAGCCTAGCTAGTCTTATATGGGATTTCATTATCTACAAAGTCAATAATTAGTAACTTTTGTTCCTAATGAATCATGGTTAAGAAACTAATCATAAAGCAACTTCATGTATGAAATTAATTAGCACAACCAAATGTGAAAACAAAGAAAATTGCAAGCATACAAACTTGGCACTGTACTTGCTTCTAACGAGGCTGATTGTATATGTACATAGTTTTCTTAATTAATTAATTAATACCAATATATATATATATATATATATTTTCTCCCATTAAATAAATTAGAATTTGAGTTTATACCAAAATTAGATATACACTTAGATTAAATCTGCAAATTCTGTAAAAGTAACAAGTTAAAATAGAAGAAATCAAGGGAAATGACAGAGAATATTAAGGTTGAGATCAAGGAAACAATCAATGTTAATGCCAATTGCCAAATACATATGTCACCTGACAAATTAAGGAGAGATCATTATTTTTACATGCTATTTGCCTTAATTAATTAGTTCTCTATTATAAATTCGGTATTAAATAAAGAATCTGTTAAGAAGTAACTTTTTTTTTGAGACTTCATATGTATTAAAACTGAAATATAGTGAAAATTTGAAATTTTTTTATTCTCATTATTATTAATTCAACTCAACGAACTTTTAGTCATTATTATACTTACTATTATACTTGTTTTTTTTTTATAAAATTTTAAATATTTAATAAAATGATTAAAATAAATATGAGATAATTAATAGGATGTTAAATATATAAAAGTTCGAGCTTTTTTTAAAATTATTTATTTTTTATATAATGATTTTATTTCAACAAATTAAATGAAGAAAATAAATAAAAAATAAAAAATAAATAAGTAGAATGAAATAATATTTTAATACATTAATTAATTTTAATGTTATATCCTCTTATAACTATCTTTTTTTAATTAAATGTTATGGTTAGTATCTAAATTTTTATATTAATATATAAAATTAAAAAAATTATCAAGAAGATTGTTTTGTTGATATATTACAATAATAATATTTAAGTTATGTGAAATATAGAATAATTTATATTATATATCAATATCTTTTATTTAGAATAATATTTATATATTTTCAATATTAATAATATATAAAAATTAATTAAAAAATATTATTTTAATGGTAACTTGTTCGTAAATGAATTAAATTGTACGCATAAAGCCTATTTATTCAATAGTAATTGTTGTTTATTTATTAATTAATTAGAACCATTAATTTGCATCAAAAAATTAATAACAGATTAATTGCAAGTATTTCCGGAAATAAAGTGAAACACATGAACTTAAATGTATGCCTAGAAATTGATAATTACCAATCAAAGATTATGCAATACTAAACCTGAAAATATCATCAAATGAAGATAAGAGATAACTGGGAGAAGCACTGTTAATTCTTCAGTTGGATCATATTAAATCACAAAATATAGCTATTTTTTTGTAGCAGGTGATATACAAACTCTAGGGTCCATTATTCCTAAAATAGTTTCACCTTACCGATAGATTAAGACACCAGTTTAATCACAGTATATATCTAATTTCAAAAGAAGATACTAAAGAGCAAAAAATAGAAGAAATATCACCTTAAAAGATGCATCCGTTTAGAAAATAAAATCGAGATCCAAGAAACATATATATGATGCTTAATGCAGCTGCTATATATAGTCTATTAATGATTTAAGCTTTATATATAGAAACAAAGCTATATATATATATAAACACTCAAGTATCAATAAGCAATTCAGAAATTAAAAACTACCCTCAGATGAAGAATACGTCAGTAAGTTTATACATATATATGCAGTATTTCTTCCATATTTAATTAAGCAATTCGGGTTTCAAATGGGAAATTAAATTGCAAGTAGAATAAACAGAATTTCAGCCTCTCAACAAGCATGCAAATGAAGCAAAATCTTTCCTCAAATCAATTTATACTTAATCAAGCAGAATCACAATTTAAATTGAGAAGGAAAATAGAAAGGATAAATATATAATATTAAACAAAAGTTACAAATTAAGAGAAGAACATCTCATAGAACCCTAAAATGAATCTAGGGTTAGACATTTATATATATATATATATAGGGAGATGGAGGGGATCATGAAGGAGGCTAATTCAAAACTATACCTTCAAAATCTGCAACTGGAAATTGTTATATATATGATTTCTAGCCTTTCTTCCTCTTTAAAACAAACTCCCAAGCGATCTTCCCAGTAGAAGGTCGCCAAAAAGATATGCCAAAAAATATGTGTATAATATAATTATAAGCAAATTAATTAATAAAACAAAACACCATAATATAGAAATTTCTATATTGAAAAATCCATAGCTATACAATCACAGTAATATTACAAATTGAGTTGCTCACCATATTATAATATAATCATCAAGGATCATGGCCAAGTCTGAGCTCCAAATCCAACTCATCTTCTGTTTTTACTTTATCATCATCCAAATCCACATGAGAAGGACCAATTTGCGAGCTTAGACTACTTCTCCAATCTGCTTGGAATTGATTTAAAAGCTGTGGACTTTGCACATACAAATGATCACTATATTGTGCATGTGGAGATCTAAAACCCCAACTAGTATTATTACTAGTACTAGTAGATGCCGTCGGAATAAATGTTTGATAATTTATAAGCATCTCGTGATGATGATGATGTGTAGAAGAATAGTGATGATGGTGATGTGGGTACGATGGTATTCCTCTTATATTTGCATAATGATTATAATCATGATCATAATCATCTATTTTAGACGAAGAAGAAATCGAATTAGGCCTTGGCTTTGCTCTATCTTTTCTATGAATATTCATATGACCACCCAAAGCTTGAGCTGTAGTGAACCCTCTTTTGCAAAAGACACACTCATAGGAGCGACCAGTTCCCATTTCTTTACCATTGGATCTTCGATTATCGGTTTCTTCTTCTTCTTCTTCTTCTTCATAGCTCGAGGTCTTGGAGGAGTCTTCATGGAGGTTTGATTCCATTTAGATAGATAGAAAAGGCTATAATCAGGAATAAAGAAAGCTTCAAACGAACTCACTATCAATGATAATTATTGTTATGCTTCTTGATCAGTGAGGAACATAAATAAAAGAGATGGGCCTTGGCTAAGTGAGATTTCTCATGAAGAGATTTGAGTATTTTGAGAGAAAAAGAAAAGTCTTTTAGATTTTTGTTGGGAGAAGTTTTGTGAATCAGCCGGCTATTAGTGGATCCAATTCTTTGATTTGCAGACAGTTTTTCTATTTCTTTTTTCTTTTTTTAATGATAAAAAAGAAATAATTATTCTTATTGATCTGTTTCATCTATGGTGGCTTTCTTAACAAGGTCTGTCTTCATTTTTGTCATATATCTTTACCTAATATTATATATATATATATATATATATATATAGTTAGAATTTAAATTTTTATATATTTAGTTACAATTTAAATTTTTATTCTCTTTAATTATAAGACAAATAATAAATTATATCAATATTATACTATTTTGAGTATGAATAAATATTCATAATATCATATAATATATTAGTACAATTTAACATGAGATTCTATTAAAAATTAATTTTCTATTTTTATATATAGGTGACTGGTTTATATGTTAGATAATATATCCATACTAATATGAACTGTGGATATAAAAATAATATTATTTTATATTTTATCTTCACAATTATTTGATTTGTGATGTCAAGTCACAATGAATATAGGTAAGTTCGCACTTTGTACTTGGTAAACCTTTTTACTGTTAGGTGTGAGCATCTGAGTTGAATTTAAATTCAATCAAATTTTTAAAAGAATCAAATTAATTGATAAAAAATAAAATAATAAAATAGAATTGAATATATTTTTTTTTATAAAATTAACTGAATAGAATCAAATTGATATATTTTAATTCAATTAATTTAATTTTTTAATTATATATATAATATTATTGATATATATATATTTTAAATATATATAATTCAATCAGTTTAATTATTTAAAATTTTTAAAAATAAATTGAATTAAATTAAATAAATTAAACAATACTAAAATAAAATAAATCTAACTAATTTTTAATTAATTAAATTAAATTAATCAAATTAAATTAAATTTGATTCAATTTAATTTTGGATTGTTTTTTCTCACCTCTGCACATTATGGGATATATTTTTGAAGGGCTGCGGACTGACAAAAAGGCCAATGTGATAAGTTATTATTATGTGAAAGAAATCTTTCTTATTTATTTATTGGATTCATGAAAGCTTTATTTCTTTGCTCAAGAAACTATAGATAATTATTCAATATTTATTAGCCACTTCCATCCCTTTTGCATTATATATATATATATTCCTTGATAATTAAAGTACATAATTAAGTAATTTCCAATGGGAAAGTCAAAATAAGTTTCTAATTAAATACACAAAACTCATTTGATTATAATTTTATTTTTTTTAATTTAAATTTAACTTCAATTGAATTTTAAATTTCAGATCATTCAATTTTGAAAATAATTTCAATACCATTTAATAAAAAATTCATTGTGATCAAAGAACTTTTTGGTGCTTACTAATTAGCAATTATAAGATGATTATTACATATATAATTAAGTAGGCTAGCTCCTTTCAAAATTCCAAGTTTTTAACTAATTAACTATGTAGTTAGTGATACTATAAGTCAAGTTTGAAGAACTAATCAAATCCACCCCACCAATTAAGTCATTAGGGAAGTCAAGGAAGGCACAAAATTTAAGTTTTTTACCAAAATTAAACAACCATGGCCAAAATTATTAATTTGCACATAATCATGAAATAAGATGTTATAAATATTAGAGCTTGCTTTTGTCAAATTAACCTGATCAGGAAAGATGCAGAAACCTTCCTATATAATATAATGGTGAATAAGAAACAGATAACTTTTTGTAGTTTGAGTTTGTCTTTAAGTATATATCAGCCTTTTAATCATCTCCAAAAAAATAAGCTTTTTAAACTAAAAATAATGGAAGACACATCAACTTTATGTCATCACTCAAATATTCTTTGCCTTAAGTGTTTCAAAATTTCTAAAATTAATTTCCAACAAAATTTTGACTATTAATTATCATCACCGGCTGCTATATTAATTATATTTTAGAATTTAAAAATATGAAATCAATAAACACTTGTGTACAATTTTTATTAACTGTACCATCTTAAATTCAACAAACTTTGATCTAGAATCACATTTTTTTTTATGATATAATGAATAAAAATATAATTTATCTCTCTTTCTCATCTTATTTTTTTATGTATGATATGTGCTTGTTTATTTTTATAATTTTTAAAATAAATTATTTAGTTCATAAAATTTAATAAAATTAATAAAATGATCTTTCTATTTTTTAAAATTAACTCTTTAATTTTTATATTTTTATTTTCTTTCCTATTTTCTTTCGCTTTTTTATTTTCCCTTATTTTTTCTTTATTTTTTTTCCCATTTTCCTTTGCTTTCTTTTATTTTTCATTTTTCTTCATTTTCTTTCCTAATGTCATTTATTTATTTTTATAATTTCCTTATTTTTTTCAATGATATTATTATAATATCATTTCCTAAAATTTCTAAAATTTATTTTATTATTATAATATTCTCTCCTTCAAATTCATGCATCTAACTCTAACGCCATATACACAAACCACATTTACACACACGTTCGTAGTGCAGGCCAAATAATATATTTTTATTGTTATTAGTAATAGTTTGTGAAATGAAGTTTGCATGAAAAATGGCAATACAGTGACTGTTTAGCAAATCCATCATTAAAATATTAATTATACATATATACAACATAATATATTCACAACTAGTCTAGAGCCAGGCATAGTCATATATGCATATATTTTTGCATATCATCACTAATTTAAGGTTATGGAGAGTCAAAATCCTCCATCCATTAATTAATTATTGATAAATTTAAAATGATAGATTATTCCATTGACTCCCTCAAATTAAAATTTTAATTTACACAAAACAATTGATTTTTATTAATTAGTCTAATAATTAATTATTTATAATTTTTTATTATTAAATATTGTATTTGTTCAATGATTGAAATTCATTTTCTACAATTATAAAAACATAACATTTCATTTGATGGGCAACATTAGACATCACATCCTACTCATTGCCTCAACATATTGACTATTAAATTTCCGTCCATATTGAAAATTATCAAATAGAAAATTTGTATTTTCTTATAAAAAGTTTTACCCTTTTAAATCCTAATAAAATTTAATATTAATTTTCATGTTATGGGTGACAAAAAGGTGGATGGTGGATCAAGATATCACTACCAGACATAACACATAAATCATTAGCAAAGGCATTAATTATATTACATGTATATCCTTGAACAAGTCTACAAGAAAATTTCAAGAGGAAGAGTTTGGGCCGATAAAGACAGGGGAGAGGCAAGAACAAGGACAGACAACTACGTGAGTAGTAGTATAAGCATATAAACCATACCAAATCGTTCGTCCTTTAGTTTCATTAATTAAATTTTCTTTCCCAGTTGTTAATGACTATTAGTTAAGGCATAGGTGAGAATGATTTCAAGTTTTCTTTGATCCATTGATTGTGTTTTTGTTGTTGGTGGCTAATTATAACTAAACAGATTGATATAATTTTGACCTGTTGCCAGATAACATGGAAACTTAAATTTATCAAAAACATTTGTTATCTATTAAATCAAAATAATGGAATTTGGATTTAAGTGGTAAGAAATTTGTTTTTATTAAATAAAATTTTGAATTCAAATTTTATATAAAAAAAAGTATTGAAAAAACTTTATATTCCTTATGAATTATTTTCAGTTCGAATCTAAATTAATCATATCCAATAAACTTACATATTACGTAGTTATATATATAAGAATTTCAATTTTTTTTAATTTCAATTTTTTTTTTTTAATTTCATAAATTATGCAATAATTTTTAACAGACTATTAGTGTAAGAGAAAATTGAGAAAAGGGAGGAAAAAAAAATAATAATAATAACGAGAGCTTGGGAAGGAGACTACAAGAGGGCAAGCAGGCTGGTCAATCCACGGATTCGGTTGGGTCAATGCCAGGATATAAGAACCAAATATAAAATTATCCCTAATTAGTTACAGAATTGAACATGATTTATTTTCTAGTCAATCTTTTGAAGTTTACAATCAAATTCTCAATTTATTAATTTCAATTCAAATTTGATTGCTTAATTTAGAAAGAAATTATTAAGTAAGAAAATAACATACTATTTTTATTTATATTGAGATAAACTCTTATGTGATTGTAATTATGTAGATTCATAGAATATGATTCTGTCATATTTAATAATTTTTTTAATTTAGAATATGCAAATCAATTGAGAATTTAAAACATCATTTTATATACATTAATTTATAATGTTTGATGTAAATAAAAGTTTAATAGAGTTTTATATTTTTTAATTTGATAAAACTAACTATATTTTGAAACAGAATTTTTGATGAAATTTATTTAAATTTAATAAAATAAAAGATAATAAAGAGTAAAATTTTAGATTTATATAAGTACAATCTAGTAATAATGAATTTTCACAATATACACAACATTCTAAATCTATATAATAACTTTTTTTATGAAATTTATTTGTAAATTGAATAGATTTATTTATTCTGAACACTATCTATGTAAAAATGGTTTTTAATATTTACAAGCTAATTCATTATTTTACGTTGAAATGATATACAAATATATAGAATATCCAAAATCTGGATATGGGCTATGTTAAAAATCTGGCTTTTTGGGCTGCAATCTGCTTACTTCATTTATAATATTGGTCCCATAAAATGATACTCTATATAAAATTTAAATCAGCCCAAACATGCCCTGAGATATCATTGTTATGGCCTATGATAGGAGTAAAAGATGAAGTCTTGTTTAGTTATAAAAAATATTTAGTTTTCATGAAAATGATAAAATTTCTTTTTATTTAAAGTTTTCTCTATTTTTTATTTATATTTATATTTTAAATATTTTTTTATTAAATATATAATTATTAATTTTCATAAATATTTATTTTAAAAAAGAGGCAAAACATCATAAAGTAGTTTTTCCATAATATAATTTAATTTTAAAAAATTTGAAAAATTATTTTCAAATTTTCCATTTAGAAAATTTTGATAACTAAATATCAAATCTCAATTTTTTATTTTTTAAAAATAATTTTTCAGAAAACAGTTTTGATTTTTCATAGATAAGACTTTAGTGATTCCCCTCTAAAAAATCATTACATGTATTATTTCATATAATTTTTAAATCAAGACATTGTGCAAATAAAATTACTATGCAATTTGAACTACTTAGAGAACAAAATGGTGGCGAAATTACAATAATTAATATCATAATAAATATTTTAATTGAAACCCGGAACTTATGATATGAATTGATATAATTTAATTAAAGTTATTATATGACAAATTTGAACTGCAGATGAACAATCAATGACTGAAGATGGTGATGTGGTGGCTAGCTTTCTTTTATCCCATTCTCTCCTATCTTACACTAAAATGTGAACTTTGACAAGGTTCTGGTCTATTTTTTTACCCTGATTTTTTTCACTTTAAATGACATCATTCTACAGTTAAAAGTTAAAAGGCTCACCGCTCACTTCCTTCTCTACAGTCTCAACTCTCATAAAAAAGAGAGACTGATGGAATTAAAAGTTATCTTGTCTTAGTAAGCAAAGAACAGAAAAGGGTTTCTAATTAAGGAAAGGTAATGATATTACTGACGCAAGACAAATGTGGGGAACATGCAAAAGCTCAGATGTGTTGGGAAACCCAGTATCCCTAAACATATACCAAAACACCAATATTCCTAAACCCAATATCCATAAATACATACCAAAACCCCAATATTCTCTTTTGAAATAAGTTGTTGGACAAGACAATCGATAATACAATTTTTTTTTTTTCGTACATCATAAATTTAATGTCCTTTCGCCAACTCTATTTGTAATTTCATCTGGCCTTTTTTTTTTTTTTCCCTTGGTTGGCATCAAATCATACAATATTACCCTTAATTCCCTTTCCATCTTAATTGCTGAACACAATTAGACATTAGGAGACAATAAGTGACAATAACATAGAAAGCTCATTTTGAGCGATTCAGATTTTTTTTTTTTTTTTTTTTTATCTCATTTGGTGTTTCATATAATTTTTTTCAAAATATTTTAACACTCAATAATTTTTTATTAATGATATGATGCACATATATGTATATAGAATATGAAAATATTTTAACAGCCAATAATTTTTTATTAATATTGTGATGCACATATAGGTATATAGAATATGAGATAAGATATCAAATGAGACAGAGAATCTGAATTACATTTCAAGAGTTTTAATTATCTTGATAATTTATTTAATTGATTTTCCATTTTAGATTTTTTTTTTGAAGTATGAAGAAAAAGGAAGATTTGAATTTAAATTTATTATCAAATCATATATGTATTTATTATTAGATTATATATTTTTTTATATAATTAATGTCATGATATTTGTCTGTGTGAAAATAAATGAGTTGCAGAAATTTCCTAGAGTGCTATTCATCTTAAATTATAAATTATAACCTTCATCTTCCTTAGTACTATAACTAGATTTAATGATGATATCTCAACCACATGCCTCTTCAACTAATGTTACAGTTAACCTATAATTTAACAAGGACTATACCACCCAAAAGCTAATCATAAAAAAATTAGTATTAAAAATTGACAATTATGATAATTAAAACCATCCCTAAACAAGATAATTAATTTATGCCAGATTAATATATAGACAAAGATATATAAAAAAAAATATAAAAGATAAGACAAAATTAATTAATTAATTAATTAAGAAGGGTACTCGGCTCTTAATTCGAGTAGTAGTACTACTGAGAAATCTTCATTAATTCGTGAGACTATCCCTCTACAAATTAATTCCAATCAATCTTCATTTTGATCTTTGATGACCCCATAATCAAGTATTTCTAATTAAGCATCTTCCATCCATAGTTTTCTTGTGCCTGAAAAAGCAATACAAGAAAGCTCTAATTATAACAAACATCAACTAATTAATTAAAAACAACCAAGTCGAAGCTCCAAATCCAAAACCTCCTTTGGATCTTTACACCCTATCTCCAAGTCCAAGCTTATAACTTCATTTTTCTTATTCAAAACCTCAACCTCATATTTTTGAGAAAAACCCTTAATACTGTTGAATTCTTCAACCTCGAGAGCATTACTTCTCATGCTTTTCTTCATCTTCTTTGCAAAATCTTGACTAATAAGAGGACTTTCAAGATTTGATTTCTTCTCATGGTAAGAGGGTGAACTGAAAGTAGTAGTGAAAGATGATGGAGAGTAATTATAAGGGCAATTAATAGGTAACATTTTGTTATTAGGTGAATAAGGAGATGATGATGATGATGATAAAGAAGTTGATGAGTAAGGAAAATTAGAATTAGGGTTAGGGTTAGGACAATCAAAAACCCATGAAGGTAATTGTATCAGCATAGCTCTATCTCTTCTATGAACATTCATGTGGCCTCCAAGAGCTTGAGCTGAGTTAAATTGTCTCTTGCAAAAACTACATGTGTAGTTTCTTTGAGGCCATACAAAACCACTTGATAATGAATTATTATTGTCTCCTTCTTCATTTCCCAAGCAATTAGGCCTCTCCATGATTATAAATCAAAATTAACCTAATTCATTAAAAGATGAAAAATCAAAACAAATTTACAAACAAAGAACAATTAATTTAATAATCAATATCTAGAAAAGAACAAGAAGAAGAGAGAGAGAAGAGGATATAGTGTGTGAAAGCTGAAATAAAAGCTGATGATTCAAGTGTTAGAAAAGTGTGGTACCATAAATGGATATTGCTTAGCCAATGTGATATAGAAAGTTTAGTGTTGGTTCCTTTTTGCTAAATGTAGAGGAGATCTAGTAGATATGTTAATTTGTAGCATTTAACGTTTACATGTCAAGTAACTTTTCAGGACAAAGGGAACTAAGGTTATGTCAATGTCTTGTTGTTTTTATTGTTGTTGATAGGCTCTAATGCCATGATAGGTAATAAATAACATTATACATTAACAGTGAAAATTAAATATAAACTTACAAATAAGTAGGGGGTATTGGGTTATTAGGTTATTAATTCTGTGGTTTACCGTGATTGAGTATGTACTTGATAATAAAGAAAAATGAGGGGGTTCAACTTTCATCTCCCTTTTAAAGAATTTTTGATATATCAGAAAATTAGAATGTGATAATCGGAAATTGATGAGATGGTTATGATTGTATTTTTCTTTTTATTTGTTGGAAATTGAATCTTTATCCATGGTACTAGCTATTAAATTGGTAACAACGAGCAAAATTAGATTTAATTTTGGGAAAATTACAAATATATATGATTTTTGTGGTTTCTTTTCATTTTTATTTATTTTTTTTTTTTACTGGTTTTTCTTGTATATATCTGATATATATTCGGAATATATTTGATATATATTATATTTTTTAAAAAATATTTTTACAATAGTAAAAATATATATATATTTTTTTTAATTTTTATAAAAATCCCTTTAATTTTTGCAAAAGTTAAACTTGATATGGGTTATTAATAGAGGGAAATTTCCTAAGAGAGAGAGGAAAAACCCAACAACTGTTTGTTCAACTAGAAAGCAGGCTGGTTGTAGTTGGTCATGAGTCTGCCTCTTAAACACATGGCAAGAAAAGCCCACTAAACTCTCCAAGAATGGCTCAATAAAATTTGTAAGATGGGATATTATACAAGTGAAAGCTTAGATTTGAATTTTGAAAGCATGCTTTCAGCACCAAAAAAAAAAAAAAAAAGGTACATAAATAGAAGAACCCACAATTTGTTTTTTTCTTATATTTATTCCTTATCAATCGCAAATTAGATACGAGAGATACCGTAAAAATTCAAAATGAAGTTGAGTAGAAAGGTGGGATTGTTATACTAGACCTAATATAGTTGCATGAGATCGTGTATTGTTCACCTTACAAAGCCAATTTTAAGATTTTAGGTGACCTCTTCGTCAAATGGGCATGGTACAAGATAATTTTCCACTTTTATCAGTCTTTATATTGCTTCACGTAAGCTCATAAAAATCCTTTTGAAATTAATAGCTCAATTGCCGAGTATATATATTCCTTGTAGTGCGAAAAGTCAAGAGTTCAAGTAATGATAGTCTCTATTCTCCTTAAAAATTTTCAATATTTACCAAAAAGAAAGAAGAAAAATCCTCCTAAATGGATGATCACAAGCGCGGCATAACCTTTCCAGATGCCTCTTGCCTCATCTCTGGGCTGCACCAGCAGCAGAGTTCAAACATTGGGTAGTAAATAGGCTAAAATTCTACTGTTTCTTAATTCATCTAAAGCTTCTGATTAAGCAACCTAAAGATTTAAAAATGCATTTTACTGTTAGAAAAGCATTTACACAGAACTTAACATTTCAGACCTGGGACTAATAGTCTGATTTATCTAGTTGAAAACAAATATCATTTTTGTTTTAGATGATCTCAATGGTGAAGGTATCTTGCAGCAATTTATTTTTCTTGTCTTGTCTTTCGGGATTCTGCAAATCCTCTTGCAATTTCTGTAGTTAAGCAACATATTCATTGTAAATAAAAAGTGAACATGGCACATCCTCATACTTACTGGGAAACCTGTATGATACTATAGCTTTTGCATTTTTGAGCCCTTCTTGTTAGAAGATAAGTAAAATTACACTAGATGTTAGTGAACTAGCAATGAATTTACAGTTGCTAGAATTACTCTTCTTCTTTTTTTAGCAGGAGTAACTGACTAATTGATCTAGAGAAACTTTTGGTTGCCTACGCTATATTGCCAACAAGCCCATATCAAGTTAACATCTAAACTAGAAGGAAAACAAATAACAGTGAGTTACATTAGAAGTAGTCATCAAATGCCCCCTTTTTATCACCTTTCCACTTTCCAGAACCTGCATAATGCAACCACAGAGAAAGATACAAGACGTGATCACAATCAGCACTCTGTTTGAGCAAAACCGACAACACTTTGAATTTACTGTCTTTATCTATGGAGAAAGCAAAATTGTTACAACATGGAATGAATTGCGGAATCATGTGATCATTTCCCTAAATAGAGAATATAATGACAGAACTTTTCAGCATGGGATTAGTTGCAGATTCTCAACTGCAATTACAGTTTACGTCAAGAAGCCTAACCTGAATTTTCTGTTGAAACGTCCTGAACTATCAACTGGGAAGAGAATTCATCTGGGGATGGAGATGAAACCGGAGCTGGAAAAGAGAACTCAAACTCGTCTGATGATGCATCGGAGATATCAGAAGCAACATCAACATGAACATTTGTGGCAACGGATTCTGAAGTTGAAGCTGAGTTTGATGAGGTGTGCAAGACCATTTTCAGCTCTGAAAATTGCTCTGATATGCAATATAGCATCCTGAGCCACACTAGACCAAGTCTAGTATTAGTTAAACATGATACTTTTTTCAAAAACTGTCATGATTCATGTAGATATATCATTGCAGACACCCAAACAAGCCATGGATAGTTGGTTGCATTAATATGAATGTATAACATGTGTATTGTCAGGGATGCAGCACGTTGAACTCTATGAATGATTTCAAAAGAAAAACTACAATATTTGGAATCAAAAGGTTATATATTTCTCTAAGTTTTCAACACCATTACTACCTGTTCAAAGAGTCTTGAAGTTGGCGAACTCTTCTTTCAGTTTCTTTTAATTTCTTGCGTCTTTTTTCACTTAATTCCAGGGCTTCAGCATATTTCCTTTCAGAATCATCAGCTCTTTGTTTTTCTGCCCTCAATAATGTCTGTGTAAATAAAAATGAGCCACAGCACATTAGGACTAGACATTTTGAATTCAGGAACCATAACATGGAGTCATATTTAACAGCAAAATGAGAAATGTCAACACAAATAACAAAGCAAAACTGGAATGGATCTTAACTAATAAAAAAGTCTTCCTAGTATATCTATATCACCACTGGGATACTTTCTGATAACCTGCTCATGTATAAGCCCGAATAACTTCAAACACGTGTCTTTAGACTTGTTTCCTTAATAGCCATTTGTAAAGTTCACCAAAAACTGATATATCATTCATACTTCATAATATCCACCTGTATTATGTGCTATAGTAGGCACAATAAAAACATTTACACAGTTATTGCAAGTAACCTAGAGATCATGGTGTCTACAAAGGGAAAGACCCTATAATCCTTTTACTCTTCTTTCATTTCTTTTCCCAATAATAAATCAAAGTTCTCAAATCTCTTTCTACTTAATTGTTAACTATTTTCAAATTGATAATTCTCCCCTAGGGTCATACACTAAGATGATCTTGCTACTACATACCTCATCTAGTAAGTAATGATTAGCCTTGCTCTTGATTTGGAAATAATCGTTTTAATTAAAAATTCATATGTTATATTACCCGCTATTTTTTTCAGTCCCAAAATTCAACTTATGCTTAAAACTGCAATATGTGAATATTGATGGAATATCTCAAGAGGATAGACTATATCACCATCAACTCCAGGTTCTGCAATTCTGCACTTGGAGTCTCAGCATCGTTGTCGAGCAGCGAGGCTTCATTTTCTTTACGTGCAGCTTCACGTTCCTTGAGAAGCACTGCATTTGTTTCATCAACTTGGGTTTGCATATTTTTTAGGGAAATCAATAATGTCTTTATCTCTCGCCCTTTTGATTCTTCCAAATTCATCTGCATGTATGATTTTGAAGACTAGTTAGAGGCCAATTTTTTTGTAATGGCTTAAATATTATCAAGGCACTTATTTTGAAGTCTTTAGGACCATTTTTATTTTTATCCTAGGTGATGCCAAGCAAGGAATTATCATCCATGCAGATTGAGCCATCAAACAATGGCAAAAAACGTTGGTCCATACTGCCCATGCATTCTAGAAGACAAGTAAAAACAGAAGGGTTAACACATCTTGTATAAAATGATTAATGTTGATTCATGCAACATCATATCTCACCCTCACTTGTTTTTCCGATTGCAAATCGCATGTGAGTTCCTCCACTTGTTTTTCAAGTTGATCTTTCCTTTCCAGGAGAGAACCACTTTCTCCTGCATCCTGAAGAGAATTAGAAATGCATTTTAGCACTCACAAGAGAGAGAGAGAGTGGGGGGGAGGGGAGGGAGGAAGAAAATGAAGAATATATTCCGAAGAAGTTCAGGTTAGAATTTGATGGCCCAGTCATCATATGTTAAGTATCTTACAGAAACTGGCCCCTAAAAGTTAGCCGTTGTATACCCATTTCAAGTTATGACACTATTATAGCCATATATTTCAGGGAATTTGAGACTTGATGGCCTAGTCATGATGCGTTGATTACCTTAGGAGAACTCGCCCAACAGCTAGCTGTTAGGGGGGAGCATAAATGATATAGGATATAGGATCATACATAATATAAACATAATAGCAAAATGTAAAAAATTCAAGTCATTAGAATGAAATTAGATACTAAATAAAACAATGAGCTTTGAATTGATAACTTTATCAAAATAACTGCCAGATTGAAGTGGAAAGAAGGTTGATACAGAGGAAGTATCATATGGACTAGCAAAATTTGAAGATGCAAAAAATGAGAATGCAAGTTACTAGTAGTATATTTTGTTTAGAGAAAAGGCTGGTGGAAAGAAAAAGAAGGGATGGTATTATTAGGTTGGTGTCACTTTTCAGTTGAGGAAATGATTAAATGGAAAGAATTAAGAGCTGACATTCTATCAGTTGGGTCCTCCTGCATCAATCTGTTCAAAACTGGGGGATTAGTGCGGAAAAATTGGCACTTTCACTAACATTCCATGCCCATATCACTTCATATAGAAGTATAAATCATTTGGATTGTTGGTCCTCAGATAAAAAGATTTGTTTAGATTCCTTGGATTCTCTTCCTAACCAAACAGATTGAAGGACTGATATATTCCCTCCTTCCATCTCTCCTTTCATTTTTACTTTATTAATTCATCTCCACCAGAAATCTCTTTGCAACTTCTGCTTGCTGCCACTGAAATGGGGACGCAACATAGAAACACAAAATAGATTGACAAGTTTGATAAAGGACTATGATTAAAGTCCAATTCCCACTTTTTTTTTTCCTGTAAATAACAGTCCTAGGGAGATCCTACAGGAGACTCCAATTACCTTAAAAGCAAGACCCGCACAGCAACCCAAAACACTACCGGAATATATATCTGTATGCACAAATGGATCATAAATTGGTGATAAAGACTAAACAATTACTATTACTGAAGCATACATACTTTGGAAAGGTCATAACAATTTTTTTTTTTTCAGTATAATTGATAATTGCAGGGCTTTTAACATGAGAAGCTAACTTTGTATTGGAAACAGGAGGTACATGGTCTCAAAGGTCATGTTTTAGACTTGGAAACTTATCTCATTGTCAGAATAATAGGTGCTCTACCAAGCCCTAAATTAAACAAAAATGCAGGAGTTACAGGTGTTTCCATAAGCACTAGCGAAACATAACCAATTATATGCGTGTTGTAATTGGATAGTTTGCAAGGGTATACCAAAAACACAAGACTAAAAGATAATAAAATATGAATCAGCTATTAAAAACTTCAAATCATAGATTGAGACCCACCATATCTACATTTGTAAGCTCTCCACTAGCAGTCCTCCAACTATATTGTGAAGCAAATGATGATTCCTTAAGCTTCTTATAGCGTGAAACAGCTGAATGGGAGCGCCAATAGGCCTGCAAATATTTATTTCAAGGGATGATCAGTTTGGAGAACATGAAAAGCAAATATAAATGCTATTGCAAAGGAGAACAAATAAGCTATGTACTAACCTGGATGGCAGTTGCCGCCTTGGTTTGCTCTCTAAATCTGAATTCACTACGTGCGGCCATTGCCCTTAAAGATGTTTGCAATATAACTGCAGAGGACTTCATCCCATTATATGACCTTCTGGCACATTGTCTACGCAGATTCTTCTGAATTTTGACAGCAGCTGCATCCCGTCTCATGTCCTTATACAATTCACGACCGAGTTTTCCTAGAATAACAATAATACTAATGTGAAAAAAAAACTAGGATGACCAACTGATTTAAGCCTCAAAAAAAATTCATGCACAAAATAAATGGCCAGGATTGACCAAAATACCGTAGAAAAGACAAAATTCTTCAATGTATCAGCTGAGAAATTCAGCTGCACTGGGCATTTTTACTGTAGTATGCTTTCAAGAGAAAGGCTTCATTACTGCCAGTGGACTCACCTCTCCATCGAGATTGGATATGAATAGAAGCCTGCCGCATAAGAACGTATTGTTTACGAGTAGCATGAGTTTTAACATGCCTCTGGATAACTGTTGCTGAGCAGCGAAGTATTCTTGCCCTATGCGCATCTAATTCGGCCATCTGACCAACTCTTAGGAAAACCTTTGTTTTCCCCAACTGCAAAGCCATCCATAGATTTGTAACAAAGTATAGGCAGGATATAGAGGATGTAAAATGATAAATAAGCAATCAAAAGTACGTGTGTTTTTAGTTTTTGTAGGTATTTGAATCTTTCCCTCCCTCTCTCTGTTGATAAATGAAGAAGTTTATCAAAAGAAAAGAGAAGGACAATACTTCCTCTTCAATAGAACACAAATGAAGAAAACAGTATGAGACTTATCTGTTATGAAATCATATATCAATAACCATCAAAAGTTCTCAATTTAGCAACTAATATAGGTTAGTATTGATATCAGGACTTGAGGCCTGCATGCATATCTGGATAAAGTGATTTAGAATCAATAGGGATAATGTACAGTGGTAATTTTTTGTGGATAATGGTTCTAATGCTACCTGATACCCTGTGAGATCCATCTTTTCCAAAATCCATTTGCATGCGACCCTCTCTTCATAGCTGGTCATAAATGAAATGATTTCAAAAGTGCAAATGAGCAAGTCTCAGCAGGACCTTGAAGTTGACCAAGGAAAAATATCAAAACTAAATACATTCAGTGTTGAATGTAAAGTAATACTTACTTCCCCCTACAAATCTCTGGTGCAAGTATACCAAATCGATCTAGGAATTCAGAAAAGCTCCTATTAGTAGGGAATCCAGAACATTTAATTCTGATTGCCTCTAGAACTCCCTACAAAAACAAAATGCAATAATAATAATAATAATAATTCATACTAAATGAGCATTCAACAAAATTCCAAATATTACTCACACCACAACGTAGTTGGTGCATGACACTGATGTTATCAAATACAGCAGGTTCTAAAGAATTATTTGGCTTCACACATCTAATGTAGTGGGGCTCTGTAGAATTTAGTATATCCATCAACTGTTGCAGTTGTTGCTGCATAAATTAAAGAATAACATCAGGTTTCATGTTTTGGAGTGCCATTATATTGAATTTGCAACGCAAAATAACATGGTCTGGCCCATATATAAACTACCTCCCAATGAAAACTTTACTGTGCTAAAGTTCCAGGGGTGTAAAATAGACGAGGACAAAGATACCTTGAAGCGGGAACCGATAGATGAGAACTTTGATGGTTTGGTCGTCTCCTCGGAAAATGGTTGAAAGAGGCCTGATACAAAAGAACATTTGGACGCACCCAGCAAATCCCGATGTTCAGGAACAACATAGTCTTTGTTTTTGTCTAAAAATTGATCAGACTGATATTGAACCTAAAATGACGAAATGAAAATATCTAAATGCAGGGGTAAACAAAGTTATAAATAATAAATAATACAGCCATATACAGGAACAATAGCTCACTTCCCCTGCATAATGAACTATGGTAAATTCTGAGCGAGCCAGTTTTGGCTTAATGAACCGCTTGTGATCTTTGAAAGTCTGATAAAGTTTCTGTGCAAATGTCTCATGAGTTGATTTAGGAAACATACTGCAAGAAAGAAATGTTCAGCACATGCAGTCAATAACAAAACCCAGCAGTCCTTTCAAAGAAACATCTATTAACCAGAGAATTTCAAAGGCAATTCAAATGTCCTAAAATTAAATTCCTTCAATAACACAGCCCAAGGAAAGATAAAAATTATTATACCATGCCTCGTCAAGCAGAGCAATGATACCACCTGTTTTCTGCAAAAAGCACTATGAATTAGAGATCTGTGCACGAAAAGCAATTCTGCAGTTCATCCATTAAAATGAATTGCTGACTGCACAATGCAATCATATAATACAATAAGAACAATATAGAGAATGCATCATTTCATGGTTAAAATAAATGACACATACATCAGAACAAAAGTTATTATCTGTGAAACTCATACCATGTATATTTTGGTGATGTAGAAAGATAAACAGAGAAATATATAGATGGTCCTAATATTGCAGAATATATTACATGGAAAACAAAGTGCAATTTGACAGCACAGGGTGTAAAGGTGTCACCCAGTTACAGTCCCTGTGAAATGGAGCCCTGAGAGAGAATTTGGAAAGAATTCTACCAATTAGTATTTTTTTTCCAGAAGTGACTACCCCCAGTACTTGAACCATCATCCTTTGTAGTTGCAAAGTCAGACTTTTTAGCAGGATATGCTCCTTATATAATTTAAATTGTCAAGCCAAAAAGTCATAGTCACCTAATCACCAAATTATTGATTAACTTCATTTCTCTATAGTAGAACCACCACAACCAGAATAAAGTTTGAGGCAAAGAACCTTTGCTTCAGTTAAAATGGTAACCACCACCTATGTGGCACTCATATCAGTGCCACCTATGTTGCCTCTAGACCAAGTTGTTTAGCAACATTGGAGAAAGTATAACCAGAAAAGTGCAAGGATAGATAAGTTCATAAGTTGATGTTACAACTATAAAATAGAGGGGGGCAGAGAATATTGTGGAAACCTTCTCAATAAGGTCCAGAACATCTTGATTATCAACAAATTCTATGTAGCTCCAATCGATTTCCTCTTTTATGTACTCTTGCTGATCGATCTTGAACACGTGCTGAATGGCACCATAGTAATTCAGATTATATGATGACAGACGTAAGCATTTCCAAAGTAGTCAAATATGACTAACCTCATACCTGGTTGAAATGTTGTTGCAGCTTTTCATTTGTAAAATTAATGCAGAACTGTTCAAAACTGTCCAGGATGATAATTTAATGAAGTTTAGAATAATATATAGCCAAAGAAGAGTTAAATTTAGTATTAGATTTTATTATATCAATAATTAGTAATAGTGGTATCTTTGGGTCCCAAGTTCCATTAATTTTGGAGGCAACTGAACAAGTTGGGAAGAAAAATATTGAGATTCCAGTAACTGTGATTCACTGCTATCCTATTGAGTTGCATTTCAGGATGCTCAATCCAGAACGGTAGTTTATGTATTAAATTCAGATATAAAAAATCTAGAAAGTGGTGTGATTTAGTCAAGAAACTAGTATGTTGCATTTCTGAAAGTTCTTCTATTTCTTCACTTGTATGATAAAAATGGGGCCATATCAGCAATACTCAATGAACTTGATGAATTACAAAGTTTTGAGGCAAAAGGGGCTAAAACTAAAAGATCATACCATGAGCTTAAATTATGGTGTTCAGATGTTTAATGAAGCAACACATGAAAGTTGTCAATAGGACCTCTCAACCATGCTACAAGTTAGGATAGAGGTGTACTGAGATCCCTTTCCACTTAACTGATCATAGAAAACCTAATCTTAGGTAAAATAAAATCTGAGACAACTAGCCTAATTTTCATGTCTACTAATTAAATTATATGTATTTTTTTTTATATAAACATACAGGTTTGTTCCCGTGCTTTGATGACTTGCATGTTTAAACAAACATTACCTGTTAGTTTTAAAGCTTTCAAAGCCATAAATGTCAAGGACCCCAATCAAACATTTTGAATTAGGATCTTGCCCAATGGAGACATTAATTTTATCCACCAACCTGAACACAAAAAAACTAGATCCTTAGACAGATAAAGAAACAATATGAAAGCACTGTTATATGATTATGATACAAACTCGAAACAAGAATCCACAAAGTAGCTTCTTACCATTCAAACAGCTGAGAATATATTGTCTTGGCTAAACCATCCCTATTTACTGCTGCACCAAGAGGATCAAGACTTCTCTTGATAATTTCTTCTGGGGTTACCATTACCCGTTTACATATTGCGTCTTCCAATGAATCAGGATCACACCTGAAATAAGTAAAAGACTCATTAATACCATCCCATAGATATATGAACAGGAATACTAACTGTGAAATCAAGACTCCAGTCACACATGAGAAGCTCTGCTGTCATTTGAAGATGAAATTTGGACTCGTCTTTTATAACTGATGAATCAACATCTTCCTCCTTTTCAAAATCAATATTACCAAGATGAAGAATAGCAGCCACAACTCTGAAAATTGCTTCCTGTAAGAGATAGATAGAGAATCAATCCAAGTTTTTACTGCATTAAGACTTCCAGACTTATTTTTCCTTTCTTTTCTGGGATCAGTTCTACTAAGAATACCCAAACAGACAAAAAGAATACAGAAAGCATTTGCATATAACCCTACCCTCAATGGCATAATATCACTCCCACAAGGAAAGAAAAATCTAAAAATAAAAAGCATTATAGGAACATTTAACACATGAAAGCACATATACGTGATCCATAAACGCCTGACCTGTTCTTTCTCACTTATTCCAACAATATCCATAGCTCTCCTAGTGGCGAGATAATCATGGGCATCATTAACACCAACCAGTTCATAGCAATTGGATTGATTAAGATAATGAAATGACTTGGGATTTCCCAGCTTATACTTCTCAATCTCCTGGTAAGTGTTAGAATCTATTAGCTGGAGTGAAGCTCAAGCACTAACCAAGGAATATACAGAAAAAAAAGGGAAGAGGAAGAAAGGATATCTAGGTAATATATACCTCTGATGGTGCAGCACATAAAAGGTAAAAACAATGATAGTTGCGTTCAGGATCTGAAACTTGGCAAACTCTAGATCTCTCCAGAAGATAAGTTCTGATGGCTGCCCCTGATATTCTTCCATGCTCATCAAATTGAATTTCAACAAATTTTCCAAAACGGCTGTGTCAATATAGTCAAAGAGAACATAAGAAGCTACAAACTGCCAACCATAAATGAGCAAAAAAATTCAAAAATGAATCACAGCCACTTCACAATACAAAAAAATTTCATATTGGTGAGAAATAATATTTTTAGATTGATTTTCTTTAGTAACTATCCTGCAACCTAACTAGCAAGACTGGAAATAGAAATGGATCCATTACTGATACCATTTTGGTGCTTCAGCATGCAAACCATTCTTTGAGTACCCTATCATCTTTATATCACAAATAGATTTAATTTAGTGTCCTATTATTTACATGGAAGCAAGACTAGAAATTATTGTCAAACAAATTAAGCTCTGGATAATTGACATGTGAAATATAATACTAAAGAGAAAAGAATGAAAAAGACAATGCAGAGCAAGATAGTTTCTCACCTAGAATTGTTATTTCTAACTGTCTTTGCATTGCCAAATGCTTCGAGCACCGGATTTGACTGCATAAAATTAGTTAGAATAAAAGCTCTACATTTTCTAAAATCAGAATCCAATTATATAAGAGAGGGCAATCAAGTAGCCTTTGCTTCATTTTTAAATTTACAAATGAAAAGGAGTAATAGACTCAGAGATCTCTTCATAGTAGGTATTAAGAAAGCAGATAGTACAACAAATCAAGTTTCAGATTTCAAGATTTAAGGGTAGGAAGTTGATAAAAGTTCTAGTGAAATTAAGTTCGTCCACTGCGTGCTTCACATAGTTTACTGATAGGAGTGTTCAAAACATTCTACAAAACGTACAATGTACATTATCCTGCATGCAATATCCAATGTCCTAAAATATTGTCCTGCTAATATGCTTTTCGTGCCTGCTTTAGGTTGCAACCGGGATGGCTTATGTTATACCAATATGCCCAAGCCCTGAATTCTGGTCTTGGTAAGCTCATTTCTAAAGCATCATAGAACATTACCATCAGTACCAACCTAGGTTATCTGATCATAGCTAAGATGATGCATTAGTAAACCAAGTAAATCCACATCAACTGAACTTTGACAAAGTAGAGCATTAGAGGTTCATGGTGAACCCTGTTCAACCATTTATGTCATTCCATTTTCCAGAACATATAAATGAATTGAGTTACAAATAGGTCAACTTTTGCCTAATTATCGTATTTTCTCCATTAGACAGGTCATCCGTGAAGAAGAATGCATATCTAGGGCAATTCCTCCAGTAAAATATTTGCACTAAAATGTTCTCTTGTTTATTTGTTCTCAATACTATTTGATGTTTCCAACTTATATTTGGAAAATGGGACTATGGAACAAACTGGCAGTTATACCACTATAGGTTTCTGGATCAGAATATGATTAACTGACCTAAAGTATATCTCACAACTTATAGTACAAGCAAATTATATCACCTTTCCCTTTGTTTTATAAAATTTGAACACCTAGTTGTGTACTCAGTTTATGCTCATAGCTAATAAAAATTAAAAGGTTGCTGCTTCAAAAGGTTTTACACGTCATTCATTTCTAGTTTATAAACCTCAAGTCTAAAACACTGTACCATGAAAATATTATTTATCGCTTTGAACTATATACAGCATAAACTACATAAGTTTAAGCCCTAAAAATAGTAAAAAGCATTAGCTAATTTAAGCTGCAAGTAAATCATCCAGCTTACTTCTAAAACTTGTTGTTCAACAGTCCGTCCTTCGGCAGCTTCATGGCCACCCAAATGCGCAAGGTAGCGCATAAGCATTTTAGTAGTTTCAGTTTTACCAGCCCCACTTTCACCACTGACTAGAATTGAGTTGCTTTTGCCCTCATTAATCATTTCCCTGCTTCAAATCAGATATATGCAATTTAGTAGACTATCCATCATAATCTGTAAAGAAAACAAGAATAAATGCATAAAACAAAACATGATCACCTATAAGCAACATCAGCAATTGCAAAAACATGAGGGCTTAATTCTCCAAATGGTGCTCCTTTGTATCGTTCCATCATGCGCTCATCATATAATTGTGGAAGCCCTTGGAATGGGTTGACAGCGATAAGAATGTTTCCAGTATAAGTCTGCCCAGATGTCAAAATATTATAACAGAGCCGCCCTTAGCTGCAGTAATTAATTGTCTTATCTCACTATGGGAACACCAATAAACTCAAAACTCAAGGTGAGGTTAGCCTTACATAGATTTCATTGATTTCATATCTAGTTGACAAATTGTGCAAAACAGCAGGCTCATGCAAATATTGCAGCTTAGTCATGTCATCAACTCCGCCAGCAGGAGCTTCCACATCTCTTGGATATACTCTTGACAAATTTGTAACTATCTGATTGATACAAAAGCAGCACAAGCAATGTTGGACTGAAGAAAATTAAATCCAGAAGTCTATAAGATACAAAGGAAAGACATTAACCCACTCACAATTTTTCCGTCACCAGTTTGAATCTCAGCATCCTCTCCTTTAATGTTAAGCACAATTCCATTTAACCATGCTACTTCAGGATCTCCAACCCAAATGTGGGAACCAATATCTATGTTCATTGGGAACACCTTCATCATTGGAAACTTATAATTTCATTAGTGTTCAAAATCCTAAACAGCCACGGTAAAAACATAAAACTAGAAACTGCAAAAGGTCAAGATCTTTACTATTGATCCTTTTAAGCTTCTTTCTTGTCCTCTCTCTCTCACATGCAGTTCATTTTTTTTTTTTTTGGTACAGGAATCAAGATTAAAAAAAATCTTATTGTTTGTTATCAAGAAATAAAGGGCAATTACTACATTAAAGACAATGCAGTAGTACATGTAGCGCAATTACAGCATCCTATCTTCATTTTTGCTCTATCACCACATTATCAACTTCAAATTTCTAATTGGCTCAAATACATAATTGAGAAAATTTATATATACAGATAGAATGTCTCCATTAACCTTATTTAGTTTAAATATCTCAAAAACCTATGTAACTGATAACCAATTAATCCCTCATAGTGATCCACATTTTCATACAAAAAGTTGTTTTATAGTTTCATTAAATGCTTAATGAATATCCTAATTTCTACCAATGTTGTCACCCAATAATGCATGAACCTAACAATCTTGCTAACTAGGCCATTGATTCTTAATTCTAAGAAAAAAATTATTCAACGTTTTTAATTACAGATCAATATATAATCATTAAATTTTGACCTAAATTTCCTCACAGAAGGATAGAATAAAAAATGGAAGATGAATTACCATTCTAATTTACCCAACAACCATTAAAAATAGTATCCCATCAGCAAAATAAGCAAGCAGCTCCAGAGAAGGACGATTCTGGCTCCAATGCTCCACCGAATCCACAGAAATTGCCATCAGAAAATGCCTGATATTTCATTTATCCGATTTTGATTCCAACAAAAAAAAAAGTAACTATTCTTATCAGGAATTGGAAGCGAAAATTAGAAGAATTGAAAGAAACGGAAAATAAAGGATTCCTTCTAGTGAAGCAAATACACATTTGTTTTTCTTCTTTCTTTTCTTCGCTGGAAAATTGTGTTGGTGTCCATTGATTTGTGGAGTTGACATGGTTTGAGCAACCTTCGATTTCGCCATCTTGTGGTCTGTCTCTTCGAACGATTTTGGCGGTTCATACAAACTGTGATTTGTAAAATAGTAATAATAATAATAATAATGAAGATTTTAGTGGTTTTGTTTCTATAAAAGAAAAATATGGTCTAAAGCATAAATTAGTCCTGAAATTATTTATCAAAAACAAATTAGTCTTATTTTTTATTAAAACCTATTACACGTGTCAACGTTTAATTTTGTAATAATACATAAACTTTATTAAATCCTTTTTAACAAAAATTGAGAAAAATAAATAAATTTTTAAACATTGCCAATGAATTTGAATTATATCTAATTTATTTTTATGCACTTACCGCTATATATAAAGTAAGATTGTATTTGATAAAATTAAAAAATTTAATAATAAAATTTAAATATTAAATATAAGTGATGAAAAATTTAATAAAAAAATTTAATTTTTAAATTATAAAAATAATTAAAAATTTAATTACTTGTGAGTATAAATTGTAAATTAAAATTTTTTATCTTATTATTTTAAATAATTTAATTTAATTTTTTAAAATAAATGTTATTTAAAATAATTAGATGTTGAAAATTTAATTTTAAATATTGAATAATATTATTAAATATCATTTAAATTCTATTACATATTAAATTTTTTAAATATTATTTTTTATCTGATCAAAGATATATTATCACTTAATATTAAAAAATTTATAATTGAGAAAAATTATAATTTATATTTTAATTTCGAAGATCGTAATTAAGTCAATAAAAATGGAAGGTAAGCTTTCTAATCAATCAAGCTAACTCTTAAGGATATTTTTTAAAATGTTTTTAATTAATTGGGGATAAAATAAGTAAATATCATAAAATTTAAAGCACATGATAGTTTTGGTTTCTTGAATAATTTAAATTACGGTATTTTTTTTACTGCTTTATAATGTTACCAAATAATTTTTTTTTTGTCTTCAACAATAATTTTCAATTCAGCTTATGCATAAATCAAAATCAAATATTTAACTAAATTTTTTAAATGTTTTTAATTGATTGGGGATAAAATAAGTAAATAAATGGTTAGTCTGATTTGTATAATGACTACACAACTGAAACATTTTAATCATTAAACAGATTAGTGAGAACGGAAAAACACCAAAAATTAAAATTCTTAATTCTCTAAACCAAAATCTTTAGTTGCCCAAAATTCCTAGCGGCTTCGTTATTCTTGAAGTAACCTTGTAATAAAATTATATTAAATCGAAATATTTATAATTATTATGAATAATATTTTAAAATTTTATAAAATAACTCAAATAAATATTAAGTAAATATTTCAATCAAGAATCATTAGAATTTTATCCAATAGAACTCTTTATCTAAATTTTTTAGCCAAAATAACTAAGAAAATGGAGAAAAATGAGATCCAAAAAGCTTTCTAAATTCACTAATTTCCTAAAATTTTTTAGAGAGCCATGGCTTCCTAGATCTTAAATTCATGTCGCTAAAATGTTAAATCGTTAATTAATAAGGACATGTTATCATTCATTACATTAATTTCCAAAATAAAAACAAACATTCTTAAGAACTTATTTGGTACTCTTTGTAAAGAAAAAACTTATATGTTCAACTCAAGCTTATAATGCATGTGTTTCCTATTGATTTAACTTATATGGTATAAATGAATTTTATATAATTTATTTTTTACATTCATGTATTTTATATTTGATATAAATAAAATTTTATTTAGAATTACATCTCATTTTTTTTTAATAAAAATAATATTTTATGATACTAATTAATTATACCTGTATAAAAATTTATTAAATTTGAACAAAATTATAACTAAGTTCTAAGTTAGTAAAATTATAAATGCAATTTGATTGTAATTGATTAATTAAATTTACAAATAAATTTTATACATATATTTAAAAATTAGAACATTAAAAATGAAATTTTGTTTATAAAACAAATTTTATCAATAAAATCCATTCAGAAATGAAATTAATTTCTATTCATTTGATAAGAACACTATGTTAAAAGTCCTAGTTTAAGATTATTATTGTTTACAATGTCAAGACCATGAATTACTTCTGCAGCTTGAAATTCAATGTTAAAGAAACTCTGCTGGATAAAGTCTGTCAAGACTTAATACTTATCCATTCATGCTTTTTTCCCACGCAAAAGCTAATTATTTCTGAACTAATGGCTATGATAAAGCATATGGGGAGTGTTTGAGTTTAAATGAGATTTTTAGAGGTTATTTTAATAATTAAAATTTTAAAGTATTTAATTAGATAAAAAATTAAATCTCGCTATCTATCATTATATCCATAATGATTTTGGAAAACATATTTTTAAAATTTTTTATTGAAAAAATTTTAATCGCCATTTTGGTGCAGTTATAAATTTCAAAATAAAATTTATTCTATCAACCGTAAAATAAGAGTGAAAATACATGTAGTTAAAATCAAATTTTGCAATTGAGTTTTTGAAAATTAATATTTTTTTATTCACAAAATTTATTTTCTGCATAATGAAATTCAAACACATACATATGTTGATATTGGAGGACTATACCTCTAATTTTTACCCAAAATCTCATTAATTGTACTTAATTAATGGATTAATTATTAATAACATTGTTTAATTAATAAATTAATTAATTAATTTTAGTGGCTCTGCTATACAATTTTACAATTTAAAACCGCAAATTAACCTTTAATTAAACAGGAAATATAATAAATAATTAATAAAAAAGGACTACTAATAAATCAGGTTCCCTCCCCTTCTATGACTACGTATTTATTACCGTGTGTTGATTAATTCTATTATTTCAACCTTCAAACAATCAAACCCCATACCTTTTTTAGTCAAAACTTAGAAATATTGAGTATTATTTTCACGTTATTTTTCACTATAAATATCCATATTACTCCACGCAGGCATTGCCGGTCAAAACAAATACAAATTAATAAACTTCATCTACCTCTTCCTTCTCCTCCTCATTAACTAATTAAATCCCAATTTTTATTTTCCTCTAAGTAGTTTTCTGGTTATTAATTTTGTCAATTATTAGATCCATTAATTGATTATTGATTTGTTCAGTAACGATGGGTTTGTCAGTTTCACAAAAGAAAAACATCTTTTCCATTATTCTTTTAATTTTGATCATTTTCTTGGCTTCTTTGCAACTTGCTGCAATGAGGCCATTACGAGATCAGCAAATTAACGGGCAGCTGGTGATTCAGACCCTCAAAGGTGAAGTGCCAACACCTGGTAATCCATGCACCTACGTCCCTGGACAAGGCAAAGGGGGCTCTTGCAAAATATCAAACATGAACATAGCTGGGGATGTTGTAAGAGTTAAAGTACCTTCTGCATTTCCCAAGTTTGTCATGGACGTTGCAGTTGCGGGGTCATCTTCTTCCTAAATCCGAAGTATTGGTTTTGAACTATATACAGTCAGTTAATAACTAGTTTTTTAATCAATAAAAGTGGTAATAATGAACTATAACCCTCTGAATTCTGATCATCAATATCTTTCGTTTATTCATTAATTTCTAATTTTTAAATTTATTTTCTAGTTTGGGAACAAATCGCCCATTCTATGAATTAAATTTCTCTTTCTCTCGTTAATTAATGTAAGTTGTTACTCAAAAGACAACAAATGAATAAAAATGTTTGATATTCATTTTTTTTTCTTATTTATAATTATTGTTCTTCTTTTTTATTTTACTGGAGTTCAGACACTTATTCCCATGCATATGATAATGAATACGTTAGCTTTTACTAAGGAGGTTTTACGAAGAATACGTTTTTTGGGTAATATATATATATTATGCTACTTACATTTATAAATGTATTAAATTGATGGAGTATTAATTGAAACTTTAAAAATGCCAGTCTATATATGCAAGATTAAAAAAAAAATATAATGAATTAAAAATTAAATAGCTCCAATGATAAACTGTTTGAAATTTTACCATTTTTTAATTTTATTTGAAATTTAATTTTGAATATTTCATATAATAATTATAATAAAATGTTTTCTCTATATCTTTTATGACACCATCAAATTAAATGAAATTTTTATAAAACTATCAAAATTAATTTTTTAATAATTTATAATAGAATTATAAATGCATTTACTATAGTTCAAGTATTAAGTTTTTTTATTAATATTGTATTATAAAAAAATTCTTCTATGTTTTTCATTATTATTATTATTTAATTTATTTTCATTATATATATAATAAATATCAAATTATATATATATACGTATATATATTGATTTTTTTCGATTTAACCAGCCGAAACTCTAACTCTCTAATCTTCTTCCTTTATCTGTTTATTAATATTTGAGGAATTTTGATGGAATTAGCTTCCAAATCCTCCATGGCCTAATACCTTATCTTCGATAACAAATTAAAACAGAATTATAAGCAACTTTCTTTAGTTAATTCAAGAAGTTTAACTAGAGCAATAATTAACAAAAGGGATAAGATATAATTTTGACCATGCCGTTTAGCTCTAGGAGCACATTAACTTTTAATATTTTTTGAGATATAATTTTGACCCTAACGTTATTAAAATCTATAATTCCAACCCTTTGACCGTTGACTTTTCTCCCTGGGCCCCACAAGGATTAAAAAAGTAATTGACAAATTACAATTTAGTCCCTAAAATTTTATTTATTTACAAAAAAATATTTTTTTAAATTAAAGAAATAAAATAAATAAAATAAATAAATAAATAAATAAAAATTAATTATTTTATTTATTTAAAATTAAAAAATATTATTTTTAATTTAAAATTACTTTTTATTAAATTGAAATAATTAATTTTTATTTAACTATACTTTTCTAAAATTAAAATAAATAAAATTAATTTTTAA
>CANXYC010781777.1:0-11911 GCA_948193065.1 Aleurites moluccanus | reverse complement strand
ATTATGTTTAATGTGAAATGAGAAACTAAGTGTATAAGAGTTATTAATGTGTTATATTAGTGATGAATATGCATAGTGTAAGTTAAAAGAGGTATTGGGTATGAGTTATTGCATAAAGGAATGGATATAGTATGAATTGTGTAAAGTGTGCTTAATAGTGTATATAGTGTATGTCTTAGTGAATTTGATGTGTTTTTGTGCAAATGATGTGTTTTGTAATAATTTTATACCTTATCGGAGTGTTATGTGTGTTAATAGGTAAACCGTTAAAAACTCCCGATCGGAGTGTTGAACGGCGAGCCGAGTAGGTTCGGAGGGCTTGATTTGAGGAAGTATAGTGCATTTTGTTAGAGGCGAGTCCTTTTGTATAATTTTGCATGATTTGTATTATTTATATTATATTATATCAATTGTATTCTAAAAATACAATTTGTTAACCAAAGGTGCTTAAAGTGTTATTTGGACCGTAAATAAACTCACCGAAACTACCTAAACTTTGACTATCCATAAAATGAAAACTAAAAAGCCAATTGGGCCACCACTTGGCCCAATCATTTAGTCCAGAACTAAGTTTCGAAACGGTACCTCATAGTCCATTTAACTCTTTTGGTAACACAGTTAACCAGAAACTACCTAAAAAATCTCAAAACGGACCCGTAATTTGATAGTCAGTTGCGGCAGCGCAACTGGGCCCTGCCGAGAAAATTTTTGGTAAACTCTAAACTTCTTCTAATATTTCTCATATATGTATATATGATTGCTTTATTGCTATATAAGTTGCATATATGCTATATTTACTATTATTTGGAGGCACATTCATATGATATTAGAACAGGGCTATTTCGATAGTATAGCGGATAAAGTCCATCGACTGTGTGCACACTGTGTTTATGGGACCCTTACTAGAGAGGGACGTTATATTCTCTAGTCGTGAGGAAAATATCCTTATGAGAGTCATGTATTTATGGGACCCCTACTAGGGAATGACGTTATATTCCCTAGTGCAGTGCACTTTATAATAGTGTTGAGTATTAAAGTTTAAAAAGTAACCCAAATCCTGTGATATCATATATGTGCTATCTGTTATTATCTAAATGGTTATTATATTACTATTCTTCCAGTTAATTGCTTTATTATTCATTTACTATACTTTATTTAATTCTTTGAAATATATTTTGGCATTTACATTATTATTGAGCATTTACTGCATCTTTATATATTTGGATTCATTGAGTATTTTTATACTCATTCTCCTAGTGTTTTAAATTTTTCAGGTCTTCGGTGAGGCACGTTTTCCATTGGCATTCTCTTCTTCTGCCTTGGGAATTGGTACTGAGCATGTAAAAATCAAACTTCTAAAGACTATGTAAATAATGTACAGAATAGTATTCCATGGTACTGTATAATAGGTTTTGGCATGTATATATAATTATAAGGTTGCATATATATAGTATTGCTTGTTAATGATATTTTGAATGTTTATATATATATATATGGAAATGTTTGAATGTTCAAATGTATATATTGATATTGTGATGTTGTTGGAGATCCAGAGGGATCATTAGCTGAAGATTGAATGTGGATTATAATAGAAGTGTTATTTGTTTGTTTTGTTATTGGGCATAGTCCTATTTTAGAGGAGATGCTATCGAATATTCTTTAGCATTTTTAAGTTAATTAAGTTGTTTATGTTTATTTCATGCCATATAGATAGTTATTTTGGGTTCTTCGTGGTACTGGTCGCTTATGCAACACCGGTACCCTAGATCCGTTGCGACTCCCAAGTTGGGTCGTGACAAATAGTTCCAACTAAAATAGAGTCATTTTACCCTCTAAATGCAATTTAATGCACCTGTATTAGCAAACCAACGACTAGTTTTTTATCCATTTTTGCATATTTATACCCGTAACTTCCTAATAGCATTCGTGACTTCTTTAACACAAAAACTCTTCATAGTTAACTACCAACATTCGCGCTTTCGAATTCTTCAAGTCGTACCTGTGACTAAACTAGTAGTGCCCTTGAATATCGTCCATCCTTAGACTGAAGCTACTGTCCAATTGAGGTTCTCTTAGTAGTGCTTGTGAGTATTGCATTAGCCTTTGACCAAATATTTGCAACTGTGACTTAACTGTAGCAGCTGTGAATAATCAGTAGCATTTTCTAATTTGCACCTATGACTCATGTGTCGTCGTTACGACTTAATCTGGTAGTGCTGGCTACTTTTGCAATTTTTCAACTTGAATTCAATTTGTTTTATGCATTTCTCAAAAAGTGCTCCCCCTTATCATGGTACTTTATAGCTTTGCCTCATGATGTCAATATGAGTTCCAATTTCATATTGAGATTTGCCATTAAACTCTTTCAAATGTGTTAAACATATGATTTAACAATGGTCATAATTTTTGATGCCTTAATTAACTCAAACAAAATTGTTAGCATAATTAACACATTGATATATTTTATTATCATCAAAATCAACATCAAACACAATGGGTCCAACAATCTCCCCATTTTTTATGAAAACAAAACCACATATAAGTTTTTAAGAGACAAACAAAGTAGGTCATGAATATAAGCTTAATCAATTAAATATAAATACTTGTACACAAATTCTCCCATTTTTTATATCATCAAAAACTTTTGCTCTCCCCTTAGAAAAAGAATAGCTCAATACATAATGGGGTTCAAATTATTTCTCCCCATTAATAAATCAAAACATGTTCAAGGGCTGATGAAGGGATCATCAAAATAAATTAGCACAAAAATCATTTAATCTCCAGAAATTATCATAATTGTATGCATAGATATATATCTCAACACACTCAAATCAATAGGCATAAAAATATAAAACATTATCATAGTATTAACACATATTCATTCAATAAAGATTTAAAGTCTAGAGTTACCACTTGTAGCTATGAACTGTAACCTCTTGAAAGAGGTGAGCCTATTTTGAGTTGTGTAATCCATTGCATATATTTTTGCTTCTTCTTTCTTGGGATTTCAAACAATATGACTTCTTCATCATCATTTGATTTCTCAAAATTTTGTACATAAGAAGAAGTTTTTGGCACTCAATTCATTTTGGGTCCTTGGTGGTTAGCCTTTGTGCCTTTAGCAACCCAAATGCTTTTGTTGCTTCTTTTTAATGGCACTTTTAAGAATAATATGACCATATTTATGAGATGTCGCATTATTTCTAATGCTAATATGAATGATGCCTTTTTATTTTGCAAAAATAGAATTTGTGTACACAACCATTATATGAATAACAATATCCATTAAATTTGTGATTATGACTATGTATGTGATGTTTATGACTATTTTTACAAGTTTGAGCCATATGTTCATGAGAATTACAAGAATGATAATGTCTAATGAATGGAGCTTCAAAATTTATACTTTCTTTTTCTTTTTTTTTTTTTTTTTTTTTTTATTTTTGAAAGAGATGATTTTAGACTAATTAATTCATCTTTAAAAATTTCATTATCTTTCAAAATTTAGTCATAATGTTGAAATTTCAGCAAAAGCATTTTGTTTTCCTTCTCAAGACCATCATTTGTGGAAGTTAATGAAAGAAGTTCATTAATCAAATTTTCATTTACATCTTTCAAACTATCAATTTGACATTTGAACATTTTGTTTTCCTTTCTTATTTTCCCAAATTCAATGCACATGGTCTCCAATGCATCTAATAACTCATCATTTGAAAAATTATCATTAATTGAGTTTGAGAGATATGATGTTACGTCATGAGTGTGTTACTATTCTTTGTATTTCTCATCAGTTGTGGAGGTTGAGCATTCCAAGCCACTATCTCTTCTTGATTGTTGCATCATTTCCTCTTGCTTATCATATTCTTGTTGTTGTTGATGAGTATGAGTGTTTATATCTAAAACTTCATCAACTTCATAAGAGGTGTTAGTGATATAAGTTTGTCACATCCCAAATGTAATACCCTAGGAAATCATAACTTATATGCTTGATTCAATTCTCAGTATAGGGTTTAAAGGCATTGAAATGATGGAAAATAATTTTAGAGACATAGTTAGAAAGCGAATGAATTACTTTTTCGAAAATCGTCGGTATCGGGAACACTGCCGAGAAATTAGTTGTCCGATCAACAGATGAATTTCTAATTCTGACCAGGGGTAAAAGATCACATAAATGCATGTATAATTTTGGTAAAAAGAAAGAAGTGAAAAACATTTAGTAACACAGAAAAAGTAAGTAATGGTAAAACCGTAAATAAATGGAACTTCGAGGAGAATAGTGGAAATTGGTCTGTCTGGATTTCAGAATGACTCTGAAACTATTTTTATAAATAAGTATAAATTAAAATAAGCCTTTTGATTTCCTACTTTGAAATCCAATTCTTAACAGAATTGTTAGAATAAAGTACAGAAGAAGTTGGGGCCAAAGTATAATTATTTGATAGTTTAAGGACCAAAATTAAATTTGCAATTATGAATTAATATAAAAGAAATACCTAGCCATTTTTCCCAACAACTTTCTTCTTCTTCATCTTTTCTTTTCTTTGGCCGAACCATACCTTGGCCTTCCTCTACCATTTTCCAACCAATTTTCAAGAGAAAATCTATAGAAAACTTAAAATCTAAACTAGTTCTACCATCCTCCATCCTTATTTTGCTTGGAAGACTTAAGGAAACCAATGAATTTCTTCCAAGGCAATTCGACTAGATTATCATATTGAGGTAAAGGATTAGTTTGTTAGATTTTATAGTTTATTTAAATGATTTTAAGGTTGAATTGAATGGGTTTTAGGTTAGATTGCATCAATTGATGCATTTGGATAGAAATCCCTCATTTACCAACCCTAATTGAAGTTGTATGTTATGGCATATTGAATTAATGTTAGTTTATGATATTTGATCTTATAATATGTTAATTGGAGGCTATTACATGGTTAATTGGTGGTTATTTTAGTGTAGAACACAAAGATTATACAAGTTGTCAATATTGTCTCCTTTGATGAAAAGTGGTGGAAATCAATTTTCCTAAGTTATTGGCAGCAATTGGTGAGTTCTATATGCATCATTTAGCATGTATATTGCATTAAAATTGGAATTGGAAACCTACCTTGAAAATCCATTCTCGGCCAAACCTAAAAGTACTATTCACCTTTGAATTTTTGTTTTGTTTTTTCCTTTGGAATTCCATGCCAATTTAATCATTTTAATTGTGTTTACTATGGTATATTTGTTGCCTATTGTGTTGTTGACAATGTGGTTTGATTGTTGATTGAATGGGTTTTGATAACCTTTCACCAAAACCAAGCCAATTTGCCCATTCAATGTTGCCCACTAAGTGTTTGACAAAATGCCTAGTTATTTTACCATTGGCCTATTGCATTTTCTTCCATATGCCTACCATTTGAATGCCATCGTCACCAGCGACATTGGCATGCCAATTGGCCTATCGATTTCCTTTGTATAACCAACCTTTGTTGTTTACCAAACCGATTATCATTGAATGTATATCGTATATTGCAATGCTGATTGAATCGCTACTTGATTTGAATGATATTGAACTTATTACCTTGGATGATACCATTGTTAAATAATGGTGTCTATTGATATGTTTTGTTCGTAAATAATGGTGTCTATTGATATGTTTTGTTCTTATATTGACCCTAATATGGCTTGACGGAGCTGCCGCTCTGATAGGGTAGTAGGTACATACTGTCGGCAATGTGCACATTCATTTACTGATGCCCTAGCTGGGAAGGGTTATGGTCCTGGCCATAAGAACTAATCAGTCTTATGCTTAGTGATATTATTGGAGACTATATGTTTACATATAGTCCATACTGTACTGGCCCTTTATCTTTCTTTCCATATTATATCGAACCTATGATATGCTTATTGACTATTCTGTCACCATCCGTTACTGATTCTGTAAACTGTTCATATTGACCTATTGATATCATTGTCCCATCTGTTACCCAACTATATTTATTGGCGATGCATATAGATTCACTGAGTATCTTATATACTCACCCATTTCTCTGTTTACCTATTTTAGGTGTTGAGTAGGTAGCAGAATCCTAAGTTCAGACTCTCTGTGGATTTCTGCCATCTTTTGTCATCTATATAATTATTCTGAATTCTATAATTTTGGTGTTCATGTTCTAGCTGCTCCATAGGGTATGTATGAGTTAGTTAGGATATGAACATATATCTATATATATATGATGATGTTTTACAGTATATGATGATCATATGATATGTGATGATAGTTATTCAGCCAACTGCACTAGATTATAGAAAGAATTACAGAATGACAGAATGAATGGTAACTAAGTAAAATGAATATTTAATTGATGGTTATAGATTATGCATGTGATACTGGGTTCTATGGGTGCCGGTTGCCATTGTCATCTCCTGCATCTTAAGACCGCCGCGATCCGGAAACGGGTCATGACAGAGGTGGTATTAGAGCCCCAGGTTATAGACACCAAAGCATAGGTTACAGATGAATAGTGACTAGATTATAGAGGAATAGTAACTAAGTACAAAAAGGGGTAGAATTAAATAAACCATGGAGCATAGGAATTCCTGTGTAGTTTTTGGCTGTATTTGTCTGTTATGTGTTAATATTTTGTGTTTCTGTGATATACTGAGTACGTTTTCTATTTTTCTAACAGATGACAGAGATGTCCCACGATAGGGACAATGATACCCGAGAGGCAAAGGTAGTCTCCAATGAGTCATTGGTCAGAGAGTTCTCAGTTTCAGAGGGTTCATCCAGATTTCGATGGACTACAGAGAATACAGAGAGAGGCTATGATCCTTGGAGAGTTGAGATGATGAGGGGGATGATGGAGTTGTGTAGGGAATTGGTAGATTTGAGGCGGGAATGTCAAAATGTACCGCCACCACCAGTTCTAGCAGTAGTGCTCCCACCTGTGGCACTTGAGGCTGTACCAGTTACACCGGCTCCTGTGCAGCTAGTAGGGGTTTTTGGGGAGCCTGCTATATAGGGAGACTGTAGATTTATTGAGGAGGGTGGTGTATCCATGTTTAGCTTTCTGAAGCTAAACTTACCAGAGTTTAGGGGTGACAAAGGCAGTGATCCAGTGGATTTTCTGAAGGAGGTTGAGAAGGCAGTTAGGAGACTACCTTGTTCTGAGCTTAGGGCAGTAGAGCTAGTGGGATTGTTGTTAAAGGGGAAGGCTTGGACTTGGTTTTTGAGGAGGATGTAGCCCAGGGCATATGGTGAGCATCCACCTTCATGTGCTGAGTTTCGACAAGGTCTAATAAATGATTTTATTACAGAGGGAGCGAAGCCCCAAAATCTGATTCAGTTTGAGCAGTTAGAACAGGGAGATAGATTAGTAGAGGAGTATGCAGAGGAGTTCATCAAGCTGAGTAGGTATGCTACTCACATTGTTCCTACTGAGGCTGATCTGATCAGCAGGCTTAGGAGGGGTCTATATGTTGCACTTCATAATGCATTATTGGCTACAAAATTCACTTTTCTGACGACTATTATTGATAAGGCTATACAGATGGAAGAGAAGTATAAGACAGAGAAGGCTAAAAGGGATCAGAAGAGAAAAGGGGGTCCTAGAGCACAGGTTAGAAGGGGGGAGAGCAGCTTCCAGCCTAGATAGGTAGAGCTAGTGCCTCAGTTTGATCAGAGACCTTCATCAGGTAGTTAGAGGAGGAGGGTTCAGAGTAGGGGAGCACCAGTGGTACAGTCAGCACTTGCTTATTCATAAAGTTCCTCTAGATCAGCTGCACAGACTCCTAGTGTACCTATTTGTGGTTTTTATGGACGGAGGCATGGAGAGGAGTGTTGGCGTCAGTCTGGTGCCTACCTGAGATGTGGGAAACATGGTCACTATTTTAGCAGATGTCCTTTGAGGGGCGAGTAACAACCATCTGCTATGATTTCTCAGCCGATGGTACAGATGAGTCAGAATGTGGCCAGAGAGACTTTAGGTAGAGGCAGAGACAGAGGAGGACAGGCTCGCAGTAGTAGTCAGGCCCCAGTGGGCAAGGGTCAAGGCAAAGTATTTGTAGTCAATACCCAGGAGGCACAAAGATCAGATAACATGGTCACAGGTACTATTTTGATTCAGAATGAGATTGTAGATGCCTTATTTGATTCTGGCGTTACTCATTCCTTTGTGTCACCTCATTTTGCACCTAAATTTAATAAGGAAATGAAATTATTGCATGTGCCTTTAGTGATTGCTACCCCGATGGGTGAGAGTATTGATGTGGACTATTACTATCCTGACTGTGTGATTGAAATTGATGATAACATATTGCATGCTGATTTGATTGAATTGCCGGTATTAGAGTTAGATGTGATTTTGGGTATGGATTTGCTTACGAGACATCGGACAGTCATTGATTGTTATCAGAAGAAGGTTAGCATTTAGCCTGAGGGGCAGTTAGAGTTTGAGTTTTAGGGTGACATACGGGAGTTTAGAGTTAATCTGGTTTATGCTATCAAGGCTAGAAGGATGATTGGGAAAGGCTGTTCAGCTTATTTAGCTCATGTGATAGATATGCAGAAATCTTCTGTATAGCTTGATCAAATACTTGTAGTTCAGGAGTTTCCAGATGTGTTTCCTGATGAGTTGCCAGGATTGCCCCCAGATAGGGAGATTGAGTTGGAGATCCTATATCTACCAGCAGAATTGAAAGAATTGAAGGTGCAGTTGCAGGATTTACTAGATAGAGGATTCATTAGACCGAGTAGTTTTCCTTGAGGTGCACTACTATTGTTTGTAAAGAAGAAAGATGTCTCCTTGAGGATGTGGATTGACTATAGGCAGCTGAATAAGGAGACAATAAAGAACAAGTATTTGTTGCCTCGGATAGATGACTTGTTTGATCAGCTGCAGGGTGGTAGTCACTTTTCAAAGATTGGTTTGAGGTCTGGGTATCACAAGTTAAAGATTAAGAAAGGTGATGTACCTAAGACTGCTTTCAGGAATCGATATGGGCATTATGAGTTCTTGGTATTGCCATTCGGGTTCACTAATACACTGATTGCATTTATGAATCTGATGAACAGGGTGTTCAAGCCATTCTTTGATAAGTTTTTCATAGTATTCTTGATGATATACTTATTTATTCTAGGAGTAAGGAGGAGCATACAGAGCACTTGAGGATTGTATTACAGACACTTCAGGAGCATCAGCTGTATCCTAAACTATCTAAATGTCAGTTCTGGCTAACCAAAGTGTATTTTCTTGGGCATATGGTCTGTAAATATTGTATCAGGGAGGATCCTCATAAAGTTGAAGCGGTGGCGAATTGGCCCCAGCCTACCAGTGTTTCTGAAGTTCGCAGTTTTTTGGGTATGGCAGGATATTATAGTATCATGACCCAATTTTAGACCATGATGGTCTTAGTGTATGGGTAATGCCAAGGCGACCAGTACCACGAAGAACCCTTTCTATAACTTAAACATTACTTTTATAAACCCATAATGTTATCAACAATCATTACTTAATCATATGTCACTTTTTAGGTGATAAATTTTTTTGTAAAACATCATAAAATTCTTACCAAAAAAACTGACAGAGTTTCCTTTATAACTCTGACTTAAGTTATCCGTAAGAAATAAAGATTACACTTCCAAATAAACATACATCCCCTTTTAACCTCCATTAGTCAATCATAACTCAATATGCACTTCAATATTTGCATTCATATCTTATGTCATATATACATCATATAAATTTCTCATATCATATATATGTACATCATTAACATTTTCATATCATATATGGTTATCATTTCATCATATTTAACATTATACTCTTAGCCAATCCAAGACCTATATATATTATAGACCAAGGAACTTCTATACACAGGAGTAACCTCAAATACATACATCTAAAATCTAAGGCTGATGGTAATGTAGCCAATGGATGACTGCCTCATCGAGGTCCTGAAAACATATAACCACTAAGGGGTGAGTATAAGATTATACTCAGTGAATCAATATATATGAGTATGAAATATTATTCATGAAAAGTCACATCTATCCATTAATGATCTGTATATATGAATACTGGTGATAGAATGATGAAATACATGTCATGAACCATAATGCATATAATATAATAGGAGTCTGTAACATGTCATATCATATCATATAATAAACTGTTACTTCACTTCTCTTCCATCACATTTCCACCCAATCACACCATTTCCAACCAATCATACCATGGCATAGGGAATTTCACCCTCCCTAGCAAAGGTTATAGCATATAAATATATATCTATGTACACAGCCGGTGAATTTATAACTACACCATCAAAGTAGTCCTATTATAACATATTATATGCAAATGTCTCATATAGCATAAACATATCAATATTAAGTCTCAAATATGACTTAAATGATGTTATATAATATCATAGGGATCAAAGAAATATTTTGGCTCAATGTGAAAATTCTGGCCGCCAGGGCCCAGTTGCGCCAGCACAACTGACACCCCTAAATTACGGGTTCGTTTCTCGTTTTTCAGGCACTTTCTAGTTTGCCTTGAAATCAATATTTCCATGGCATTTTATTTATACCACACACACACACACACACACACACACACACACACACACACACACACATATATATATATATATATATATATATATATATATATATATATATATATATATATATAATAGACAATTGGGCTTGATTTGACATCAAAAAGCCTTTCAGAATGGATTTTATACAGAATCAAAGTTTAGGCCAGTTTTAGGCATTTCGGCAGCGCTGTTTTAGGCCATTTTAGTAAAACTGCCCAAAAATGGATCATTAATGGTTTTCAATCAAGGATATCATTTCATATGCATAAATGCATGACTTATTAATGAATAATGCATGAATCATATATATAGACTCACCTCTAGCAAAAGCTTTAAAATTTTCCAGTAAACCTAGCTAGCCTGCGACTCGCCGTCAGCGGCTCTCACTTAGGAACTTTCTCCTATAATAACCAAATTACTCTGGTAAGACTTATACTCATAACCTTATTCATTAAAACACATAAAACATATACCAAAACACATCAACATGCATAAACACATATACTATACATCAAAGGTCCTATTTCATACTTTTGACACTTTTCATACCTTTTATGCATCAAATGCATTTCTATCACCACATTTCATTCACATTACATATAGTCATCATTAAAATGCTAAGTTAAGAACTTCCAAACACTTAGTTTAATATTTCATGCCAAACATACATCACATTTCAAGTATGCTTTCTAAATACTTATATCATTCAACCTTTCCACATTTGAACTTATACATTTCCATCATTCATGCCATCAAACTATATTTAAACATTATTTCTTCAATTGCATTAGCCTAACACCTTAAAGTAACAAAGTCAATATTGTTCCATTTTAATGGAAATCATTCCATTCATCCATTTTTCAACACCATTCAATTATACAACATTTATACACATCAAATGCATAACATTCATTCATTTAAACCTATCAAACATCAAAGCACAAATCACTTTCCAAGCACCTCAATGTTTTAGCCAAAATGAGAAACCATCCAATTGATTTTCTTTCCATCAATTAACCATTAATTCATGTTAAATACATCAAATACACATCATTCAAACCTTTAAACCTATTAAACATCAAAATTAAACACCATTGTTCATCATCATATATTTCAGCCAAACCAAAAAATTCTCCAAATGGATTTGTTTCCATCATTTAACCATAAATTCATTTCATACACATCAAATAAACATCATTTAAACTAAAAGATTCATCAAAACATCACTTTGATTCAATGTTCTTCCTATTAGGTTTTCATTCCAACTTTTTGAATTTCTTCCATCCAAAACATGTTTTGAACACTAATAAACATCAAAGAACAC
>CANXYC010781302.1:0-20947 GCA_948193065.1 Aleurites moluccanus | reverse complement strand
ATTTGAGACTTATTTTAATATGTTTATGCTATATGAGACATTTGCATATAATATGTTATAACAGGACTACTTCGATGGTGTAGAAACAAACCATCGGCTGTGATCACAGATATGTATTATGACCTCTGCTAGGGAGGAGTGAAATTCCCTATGCCATGATATGGTTGATTGGAAATGGTTTATTTGGGGAAATGTGATGAAGTGAAGCTACAGTTACTATATCATACAGTATAACATGTTACAGGCTCCTGTTATATTATATGCATTATGGTTCATGATATGTATTTCATCATGCTATCACTAGCATTCTTATTTATAGATCATTAATGGATAGATGTGACTGTCATGAATAATATTGCATACTCATATTTATATATTGACTCACTGAGAATAATGTTACACTCACCCTTTCAGTGGTTACATGTTTTCAGGACCTCAGTGAGGCAATCATCCATTGGCTACATCATCTCCAGCCTTGGATCAGATGTATGTATTTGAGGTCACTCCTGTGTATAGAAGTTCCTTGGTATATAATGTATAGAGGGTTTGGATTGACAAAAATTAAAGAGTCTAAAATGATTAAATGGTAATCAGATATGATATGATAGTGTATATGTTGTACATATTGTGATATGTAATCTTTATATGATATGTATATGCTATGAGATGTGATTGCCGATATTGAAGTGCATATTGAGTTGTGATTTACCAATGGAGGTTATAAGGGGATGTATGTATTATTGGAAGTATAAGTTTATATGTTTTCTGGATAGCTTAAGTTAGAGTTATAAAGGAAACTCTGTCAGTTTTTCTGCATGATTATTAAGATGTTTTAAAAAAAATTATCACCTAAAATGTATCACAGGTTAGGTAATGAATGTAAAAGTAAAAGCATGGGTTCTTCGAGATACTGGTGGCTTAGGCATTACCCGTACCCTAGAACCATCATGGTGTAAAATTAGGCTGTGACTCTAATGATGACTCAGATGACAAAAGAGATATCCATCCTAGGAGGAGGAGGACTTGTAGCTAGGATTTTATCTTTTTGCTTTGCTTCTGTCCACCTAGTATTAGATAGGTTTATATATATATATATATATATATATATATATATATATATATATATATATCTGGATTGTACTTTATAATAAAACGAGATAGGAGCTTATTTTTGACTTATGACACTGATTTTTGAATGGAATGAATAAGGCAAGGAATTTGACTTGCATGATTTGCATTGAGATGAGACAGGAATCCATGATGAAGTGGATGATGACTTGTGGTTTATTGTCACGACCAAGTTTCCCGGACCGCGATAATCCTAGGGCATAGGAGATACCAATGGCATTCGGCACCCGTAAAACTCAGTATCACATGCACAATCTATAAACCTCAATATTTTATTCATTTTAATTATTTACTATTCAATCTTTTATTCTGTCAATCATTCTGTAAATTTCTACATTTGGCTGTAACAGTTATATATATCATATCACATAATCATCATATAGCTCAAAAATACTATCAAACATCATATACACATGTTCATCTCCTAGCTAACCCATACATACCCATGGAGCAACTAGATAATGAACACCAAAATAATACAAACATATCAGAAATATACATCAGATGACAGTAGCAGAAATCCTCGGAAGATGAAATAACAGAATTCTGCAGCCTACTCCTCTCCTGAAATAGTAAACAATGAAAAAGGGTGAGTATAGATGATACTCAGTGAATCTACATGCATCAATAATAAACAGTAGGCATTAATAAAGCAATGGCATCAGTAGGACAGTTAACAGTATATAGAATCTATATCAGGGTATAGTATAGCCAAAGAATACAATATAGGCTCGGTATCATATGGGAAGACAGATAAAGGGATGGCCTGCATGAAAAGAAATCATACAATCTCTAGTAATCTGTATATATGGATCATATTGGTCTCTAGTATCATATCTGTATCAGTGAGCATAAGGTTGATCATGCTCTATGGCCAGGACCATAGCCCCTCCTAGCTAGGGCATCAGTAATACAATGTGCACATCGCCGACAGTATTTTCCCACTACCCTGTCGGATCGGTAGCTCTGTCAAGCCATATAGGATCAATATAACAAAGGATACCATAAGTAACAATGGCATCCAACGATCAATCAGTCTAATAGCAATCAGTTCAATATCAGTCAATTCAGTTATCAATAAGAACAATGGCAATGCTATAGATAGTATGCAATCAATGATAAGTTGTTTGGCAATTAAGGAAGACATGGAACAAAAGTTGGTTCAGTGGCGAAAAACGGTAGGTCAATTGGCATCCCAACGTCGCTAGAAACAATGGCATTCAATTGGTAGGCCTATGGAATGCAAACCAATAGGCCAAAGGCAAATGAACTAGGCATTTCATCATACATATGGTGGGCATACAATGGCAAGCCAATAGGTTAGGTTTAGGTGGAAACTTGACTTGCCCATTTCAATCAACACAAAGTCACATTGTCAACAAAGGCATAAGCATTCAAGAAACAAGATTAAACAACATCAAAATAGGATCAAAAGGCCATGGAAAATCAAGCAAAATCAAGCAAATTTCAAAGGGATGAATAGTGTACATGGGTTCGGCCAACAAGGTGGTTTCACATATGGTTTCCAATCAACATTTCAATGGTATAGGCATGTCAAATGATGCAAAATAAACTCACCTAAGCTTCCAAATCACCTTGAACAAGCCATTTCCAAGCCAATTCACCAAATGCACCAAATAGGTCACTTTGATCCAAACTTCAATTCTACATCAATTAATCCATCAATTAGTTACCTATTCACATCCAATTGACTAATTCTAACATCAATTAACATTTTCAAGCACTAAATCATCAACTCATTTCTTACAACTTCAATTTAGCCAACCAAATTAGGGATTTCTAACAAATAGCATCAATTGATGCAAATTAACTATAAACCCATATAACTCAACCTAAATAACATCTAAATAATCAATTAAACTAAGAAAATCACATCTTACCTCAAATGGGATGATGAACCCGAAATTTCTTCTTCAATATTCCTTGGAATCCTTAGCTCCTTTTCTACAAATTAAGGATGGAAATAAGTTAAGCTAGATGAAAACTCAACTTTTCCATCAAATTTCTAAGGAATTGATGAAGAAATGAAGAAGAAAATGAAGGAAGAAGAAGAGAAAGGTGGTTCGGCCACCATAAGGAAGAAGAAGAAGATGAAGACAATTTGGCTAAGTGATAATTAAATAGAAAAATCCATATGGCAAATTACAACTAACTCCCCGAACTTCTATCCATCACACTTTGGTCCAAAATCTTCTGTAATTTATTTTGTCAATTATGTTAAGATTTAGATATCAGAATGGGGAGTTAATAGGCTTATTTTAATTTATACTTATTTATAAAAATAGTTATGGAGTCATTCTGTAACTCCGACCGATCAATTTCCACTATTCACCTTTAACTTTCATTTATTTACAATTATGCCATCGGTTACTTTTTCAGTGTTTCTAAATGATTTTCACTTATTTCTTTCTATCAAAATTACACATAAATTATGGTGATCTTTTATCCCTAGATCAAATTCAGAAATTCTTTTATTGACTAGACTGCTAATTTCTCGACAGTGTTCCTGACACCGCCGCTTTCCGGAAAAGTATCAAGTTTACTTTCTAACTGTGTCTCTAAAATTATTTCCCATCATTTCAAGACTAATGAACCACATTCTGAGAATTAATTCATGCATGAGAGTTACAACTTTCTAGGGTATTACATTTATGCCTTTTCTATTTCTGTCAGATTAAAATGAGACATTTATTTTATTTCTTTCTCTTTTTTTTTTACCTTAATTTTTGCCCAAACCGCCCTTTTGGTTTTTCAACTTAGCGAGCAAGAGTCAATTAAGTTTGGCATGAAAAATGATGATTTTATTATGCTTTGGACCATACCCAAAGTGGGTTGCCTATGTATCTCCATTTACATGTTTATATCTTAATTCTTTTTTCAGGAGAATCAAGTCCTTGTAGTTCTTTTTACATAAATCATTGCATTACATAAAATGTCTCTTGATATGATCTAGGTTGTATGGATTTGATAACTCATTTTCATCTAGGTCCATGAATATGACACCTCCTCCAGACAAGATCTTTTTTAGTATATATGGACCTGCCCAGTTAGGTCAGAATTTTCCATTGGATCATGAAATGGAGCTTAGATTCCCTTTAAGACCAACTTTCCTTCTTCTAACCCTCTATTGGTTACCCTTTTGTTGAAATGTCTAGCAAGTCTCTGATACCAGGCATTTTTCATTCTTTTCTTGTCTATGGCGTATAGTTGATCATAATACCCTCCATTTTGTTTCGTCTAGCTAACTTTAATGCATAACCCTAGCAAATAGGATTTGCACATCAATTTGGGAGAACTGCTTCCATCCCATTAAGGAATAGAGGGTTGCCCCCAGTCTGAATGCAGATGGAGATCTAATATAATGTATATGGAAGATGTTCTTACTAATTCCTTCGGTCAGTGATCATTTTTTGCAAATGGTCTTGAGAGTCTTGTTTGCTACTTGAAAAGCCCATGTTTGTTTAGTAAGGTGGAGACCTGTGGTGCCAAATCTTTTCCTCTTGAAATAGATTAACTACTTCTTTCTAGAAAGTGTGAGCCACCTCGCCATGATTGACTCAATGAACTTGTTCTTTTGCAACTTTTCCTTCTCAATTTCTGCTTAACAGGCTTTACATGCTCTTAAGTTGGAACTGCAATGCTTGGATCAATTTCTGTTATATCATTAGGCTCCCATAGAAAGCAAGTCTTTGAATTCTAGGATCTTTTGAGACAACGAACCATGACATGAATTTTGGATCACCTTCTATTCCAAGATTAATTGATTCTTCTTTATTCTTTTATTTCTTTTTTTATTTCATATTTTTTATGACTCATTTTGAAGAAAAGTCTGACAAAGGAACATAAGAAGAAAAGGCAAACATTTTATTATGAGCAAAATGTCCCATCATCATAGGTTACATCAAAGTTAAAAGAAAGATCGAAAATGTCTTTTACAAACTCAAAACCAAGAAGGAAAATAATGACTTGAATAACTCGGACAAACTCGAATGACTTATACTCGGATGACTTAGACTCGAATGACTCTAGCTCGACTTCGTCAAGGCAAGCTATCTTACATAGTACCAATCTATGGTAGGGAAAGAGTGGTTGGAGTAAGTTTGTAGGGTCTTCTTTAACTCTCGAGACAATCCAAAGATTAGTGGGAATACTAGATTCTAGCTGGGTAAGGGGAAGGATGTTCCCATCTTCAATAAGGTCCTGGATTCTGTGCCTCGGTTTTTTGCACATATCAGTTTTATGCCCATGGCCTTGGTGATATTCATAGTATTCATTCATGTTCCAACTTTTGGGTAAAGGTTTTGGAGGTGGTCTTGGCTCTAAAGGTGTGACCAACTTGGCTTCCAATGCTTCCTTATAGATTAAGCTCAAAGGCTTACCTAAATCAATAAATTTTCTTTTCTCCAATTTAAGGGTAGCCATTCCTTTTCTTATCTGTATGACACCTTCAGAAGTCGGAGTGTCATTTTGTTTGCCCTTCTTCTTTACTAGGTGATTTTGCTTAAGCATAATGGTGTTGTGCCTTTTGGACTTTTCCATCAATATGTGGGTAAGAATTTTACTTTCTTGAAAAGGATTCAAAGAAACAAATGGAGTATTGTTTGTGTTTGTTGATGGGCTCAATTGAATAGGGTTAGCTTGATTCTGATTTATGACCTCCCTTATCTCACCAATGATGGTATGATGTTGGAAATTTAGGGTATTGGCCACATAGTCTATTGCATTTAGAAAGCTAGCTAGTTGGGCGGCTATGGTATTATTGAAGCTGGTCTGCTGAGCAATCAATATTTTGTCAAAGTGGGCTTGTTAAGCATCTAAGGTAGACTTAAGGACAACTTGAAAATTTTCCTCTTGTTTCTTGAGGAAAGTGGTGAAAAGTGTGATCATGGCCTTGGGATCAGTTTCCTTAGTCATGGGTACCTTGCATAAAAGGAAAAGGAAAGGGTCAGCTTATGAGTTATTGGTAGAATAAACGTCCAGGTCTATTATGCACAATGACAGGTAGGTTGTATTTACAGACAGGTGAATGACTATGTAGAACTCATAATGTGATGGGTCGAATTCATGGGTTGATTTAGGTATGGGTTCAACATTGTTTTATGTTCAACAGGTCAGTCTTGGTTGATTTACTTAGTGAACTAGCAGGTTGATTTCACTGTTTTGGTAAATGGGACAATGGATTGGTTTGACTGGTAAGGGTAAAAGGAATAGTGGGTTGGTTTGACTGCTTTGGGATTCTGCTTTGGATTTTGGGTGAGTGTTTTTAGGTTAGGTTCTTTATTTTGGACATAGGTTCGATTTTGCAGACACAGGTATAGTTCATTGGCATAGGTTAGCTTTGGTAAATGTTTAATGGATCGATTTCACTATTTGAGTTAGATCTATGGTTTAGAATGGTTTAATGGATCAGGTTCACTGCTTGTGGACAAGGTAACGACTTAGTGACTTCTTTTCTTGCTTAGAGGTAATGGACATCTTTGTTTAGGTTTTGGGTGAAGGTCATTTTTGTTTTAGGGCATAAGGGTTCAAGTCCATCTCTATTTAGGGCTTAAGGGTTCAAGTCCATCTTTGTTTAGGGTGAAAAGGTATAAATCCATCTTTGTTTAAGGCTTTAGGTTTAAGTCCATCTATGTTTTGGGCATAAAGGTTTAGGTTCATCTATGTTTAGTGCTTAAGGTTTAGGACTCAAGATTTCTAAGTTCTAAGGTAAGGGGTAGAAGTTTATAGGACTTAAAGTTTACAAGCCCTAGGGTAATAGTGGGATCATGATTGTAACAAAAAGTTTCGGTTGACTCTTATCTGGTTCAAGGTACAACCTAGACTTTATTAGGATAGAATACATTCTTTATGCATCATGAATACATGGTTAAAAACTAGTTCATGATCATGGCTTGAATTATTTTGGGTGCACAAAACCTAGAGTTTGAGTTCTAGATTCATTATATAAAGGCTAGGTGGCTTAGATTAATGGTACCTGTCATATTAGAGCAGTGATATACCTAACCACATATGAAACAAATAGTTTTGCATGGGTCTAATAGTACGACTGCTCGTTACACTTCAAAAATATTGAAGATTCATCACAGGGTGGATACTTTTGCAATCTCCTAACATACTCAAAGAGAGTTGTCGGATCAATGCTACTCGTAATCCAAAGGTTTAACATTGTAACTGTTTGTTACGTAATGATGCATGAAAATTGTAGTTAAATTAAAAGCCAAGTAAAAGATGTTAACCAATTGATAGCCCACTTATTCTTTTTCCTTTTTAGAAAAGTTTCTCCCCAGCGGAGTCACCAACTGTGAGGCCTCTCCCGAGCACCTCATTTGGTCCGCTTGAAATCAGAATGCTCATTATGGGTGATTTCTCACAACTACGATGACATCAGGCCTTTATTATAAAATTGATTTTTATTTTTGAAAATGAACCGGGGAGTCGCCACTTAAGTTATTTTTGTTGGGAAAATTTAAGGAAAGCCCCATTTGTGACTCCAATCTTTATCCCAAAGGAAAAATGCACAAGACCTTCGAAACCAAAGAGGATTCAGGGGCTAGGTTCTCGGTTAAGACTTGGATCTTATGCTTAACTTTGATTTAAAATGATTTTTTATGAGAATTAAAGAATGACATTTATACATGAATGAATAAGCAAAGCGATAAAAGAATTAAAGTAATTAAATAAATCATAAAACAATATATAGGTTTATTATTACAATTAAAAACCCCAAAAATAGAGGATATCAACTCTAGCCCTTATGGGTTCTAGGTCTATCACACATTCCTCAAATAAGTTAAAAAAAGGGAAAATTAGTTTTTATAGCATTTGGATTCGATGCTTTTGAAATAAGTGGGCCTACATGTCCCTTTGAATAGGAATCAAAATCCATGTAGTTTGCCCTTCTTGTGATGGGATTGGTTTGATTTTAAACCCAATTTATCATTTTTTTTTTGTTTGGTGCTTTACCGAATTGAAGAGAACAAGTTTAGGGATTATACCTTTAGTCTTGGTCTTGGAGGAGGTGGCGGTCTGAGGGCCTTGTCGGATCGGAGTTCCACCTTATAAAGTGATAGAGACGGTCGTATCGCCTCTTTGGAGCATGACTCCTCTTCGTAGAGAGAATAATTTAGCAAGAACCAAATTTAATTAATTAACAAATGTTTGGAGGAATCACGCGCCTCAATTTTTGTCCTTCTTTAGATCAAAGATAACTAAAGAAATAAGAAAGCATGACTAGGGTGGAGAAGATAGTGAAATCAAATAGTGAAAACTCAAACTAAATGATTTTTGGTGTCCTTTGGAAGGTGGAGGAAGTTTTCTATTTATAATAGAAGTTTGGGGGTCTCATTTCATCATTTCCCAATGTGGCATTCGGTGAAAAAGTGCAAAGTAAGGAGCTTCCACCGGGCATAATGGGGATTACCACCGGAGGGGGGGGGGGGTGGCGAGGCTAAAGAGGGGTGCTGGCACCAAGAGCAAAGGAGGGTGATAGGCCATAACAGGCAGAAAGGGTGGCCATCCCTTAAGGGTGGCAACCCGGGCCTTGGTGCTTTCCGATGGGGCAGGTTTCGGTTAGTGTCGTTCTACTTTGCACAAGTTTGAGGGGTGTAAAACATCAATGTTCACACTAGTAAGCTGGATATTATATTGGTTGTGTGCTTATGTGTACATTTTCAATCTTGTCCTAAAGAATCTCATTTGCCTACGGTCAAAAGAATTTTTAAATATTTAATAGGCACACAAAATCTAGGACTTTGGTATCCAAAAAACATGTCTTTTAGTTTAATTGGCTATTCCGATGCAGATTTTGCCAGTAGTTGCATGGATAGGAAAAGTACCTCTAATACTTATCAATTCCTAGGAAATTATCTTATTTCTTGGTTTAGTAAGAAATAAAATTCAGTGGCCTTGTCCACCGATGAAGCCAAATATATGGTAGCCGCTTGTAGTTTTGCACGAGTATTGTAGATGAAACAAAAATTTTTTGACTTAGGTGTGAATTTGGATAAGATTCTAATTAAATGTGATAGCAGTAGTGCTATCAACTTATCAAAAAATCACGCTCAACATTCTAGAAGCAAGCATATTAGTATTAGACATCATTTTCTTAGAGACAATATATTAATCAATAATGTTGTTTTTGAATTTGTTACTTCAAATGATCAACTTGCGGATATTTTTACAAAAACCTTGAATAAGGAACATTTAAATTTTATTAAATATGAATTAGGGATGTTGGATGGTAGTGAAATTGAAAAACTGTATTAATTGATGCTTATTTTATTGAGTTTTTATTTTGTGTAGTGCCCGCTACTTTTGGCTTTAGTGTATTTTTTTTACACGTACCAGAGTAACGCCCACTATTTATATTGTAGCAGCTGCTACATAATTAAGTAGCAGCCACTACTGAAATTTTTCTCAAATTATTTATCACGGTTCGCAACTTTTTCTTTTAACCTAACTATTTTTTCTTCTTCATTCTTTATGAACAAATCTATTTTTCGAGCCTTTCCTTCACCAAATTCAATCCTTTATCCTTCCAATTACACAAAAAAAAACTCCTAAATGAACTAAAACCCTTGCTCAAAGAAAACACTTTTATGAAAAAAAAAAACATAAATAAAAAAAGTCTTAATCTTCTGAAGAATTCAGTTCCAGTTCTTCAGATACATAATCACTTTCACCTCCTCCTCCACCTCTATCTCGCATTCAAAAGGGAAAAGAAAAGGTTAGAGCTTCCTCTCAACCACCACCACAGTCTCCATATGCTCCAACTCAGCTTGCCTCTCAGCCCTCTAACCATGATTGACTTCTTCATTCTCTTACAGAAGAAGAGAAGAAAATATTTGCTATCCTTACCACCAATCACAACATTTTACTTTCTAGATATATAGATTGGGGTGCTTTAGAGAAATTAAGGCTTGTTATGTCAATTAGGAAGAAATTAGCTTTTGTAAATTGGACGGTTATGTCAAATATAACCTATGTCTGTTATCCCTTGCTTGTCTAAGAGTTTTTCTCAACTCTTAAGGTGAACACCACTTCGGGTTCATCCAATGAAATTATGACTTTTAAGATCTTAAGACAACCCTATACCTTAGATAGAGTCAAGCAAGTTGAAATCTTTGATTTTTCCGATCAATGACTTAATAATTATCCTGATTCTTTCATTGAATCTAACTTTTCAAAAGAAATTATGGGTCTAGACACACCTTTTAACCCTAGAACATCTAAGGTTACCAGCATTCATAGTCCCTGATAAAATTCTTCATCACATTATAGCCTACACTATAAATGCGAGACGAACTAGTTATAGTGCGATGCTCAAATTCAATCTTTTTTACTTGCGGTGCATTGAAAAAGGACATAAGCTAGCTTCTGATAGATGGCTTGCAGATCACTTCGATTCACTGTCAAAACAAAAGACCGACAATATTGTTCTTGGTCATTTAATCACCAAAATTGCAGTAGAGTTGACTAGAACAAACTCGAACCCTGGGCTTTACTTTGATCCTACATCTACCACTTACCAACCCTTGCATCATTTTCATGAAGAATACAAGTTTCTAAGTCTTCAAGCCTTAGCCAAAATGTCTATTGTAGTTAAAAACTGGGATAGGGAGTATGTCCTTAGGGATAATGTTGCGATTGGTCGACAGGTTCGTGAATTTTCTCCGGTTCCTCCTCCTGTTACTTCCTCTTCGGTTCCTACACCTCCAACAGCTTCAACTTATATAGTTCCTCCTCCTATGGATGTATCTCAACTGGCCTCTCTTATCACAGGCTGATTTGATTCACTTGAGTGGGAAGTATTTGCTCGTATTCAACAATTGGATGATCGTATTAGCAAAATTGCCTACACCCAGACTTTCATCAAATGGCCAATTCATCGCCTTTGTCGATAGCATCTCGAGTTGAATGCCAAACTTAACGACACTGAAGTTCCTCCCTCTACAACTTTAGAATCCGATGATGCAGTCTCAAGTCCAGCTAAAGATATTCCAGTAGCTAAGACTTAGCCTTCATCTAATATTTTTGCTAATGTGGTTACCATTGGAGCCGAGGTAGTTGCTGCAGAAGGAGACCCTCCAGTTGATCCTACTACTTCTTATCTTTAGGAACTCTGTTTTGTATTCTTTCAAATACTTTTAATGTACTTCTGTAATTTCTGTATATTTTTGCTGAATGATTTTGATATATTAATTTTTTTTAGTTTATGGATATTGCAATCATTAACATATTCAGTTGATTTTTTATGATTAATCTATTCTTACTTTCTGTCACAACCCGGTTTCTCGGACCGTGACGGTCCTAGGGTACAGGAGATGCCAATGGCGACCGGTACCCGTAGAACCCAATACCATTACACAGTCTATCAACCTCAAAATATTATTCATTTATTATAATTACCATCCATTATATTATCCTGTTATTCATTCTATTGACCTGCCAATTATTCTGTCACCATACTACAATTGGCTGTCACAAGTGTATATCATATGTCATGCATCATATATAATCAATATTTCCATCAATAAGATATATAAACAATGTTCTTCTCTTAGCTACCCAATACATTCCTATGAAGCAGCTAGATCAAGAACACCAAAATGATATAAATACAGTAATCCAAAATAGATATATATACATCAGAAAGTCCATAGTAGGAATCCACAGAAAAACAGGGTAAACAAACAAAAAGGTGAGTATGGGTGATACTCAGTGAATTTACATGTATCGCAATAAATAATAGGCACAAATAGGCAATGGTATAAGTCAAATGAAATACAGTAGACAGTAGGGATATCAAGGTACAGTAAAGCTCAAGAAATAACAAATATGCTCTGTTACATATAGGAAGGCAGATAATGAGATGAACTGTATGAAAAGAAATCATACAATCTCCAAACAATCAATATCACTGGACCGTGTAGGTCGCCAGTATCATATAAGCATAAGGCTGATCATGCCCTATGGCCAGGACCATAACCCCTCCTAGCTAGGGTACAATACTACAATGTGCACAGGGTTGACAGTATTTTCCCACTACCGTATCGAATCGGTAGTTCTGCCAAACCATATCAGGGCCAATAACGAGGGATACCATAAGCAACAATGGCATCTGGATAACAGTCAATCAAATAATAGTCAGTTTGATATCAATCAATACAGTATGCAATAAGCTCATTGGCAATATAATATACATTATACAATCAATAATCATAAGGTTGGCAACAAGGCAAGGCAAGAAAGAAACGATGGTTCAGTGGCCAAAATTGGTGGGTCAATTGGCATGCCAATGTCACTGGTGACAATGACATTCAATTGGTAGGCCTATGGCATGCAAACCAGTAGGCCAATGGCAATTGAACTAGGCATTTTTTCGAACATTTGGTGGGCATACATCGGCAAGCCAATAGGTTAGGTTTTGGTGCAAAATTGACTTGCCCATTCAAACCAATCATAAGGTACATTGTCTTACAAAGCAAAGGTATCAATAAACACAATTTAAACAACATTAAAATGGCTCAAAATGGCAAGGAAAAATCAAGGAAAATCAAGCACTAACATAGGCAATCTTAGGGCATAATGGTTCGGCCACAAGAGGGATTTCACCAAAGGTTTCCAATTCACAATTTAATGATTCAAACATGATATTTGATGCAATGTAAACTCACCAATTGATCCAATTAGCCAAAATGCACTCCAATTGAACTAATTCCACCAAAATCCCCAATTTTTGCTACTTTGAAAATCCAATTTCCATAATCTCCAATTCTACATCAAATTAACCATCAACTAGTTATCCATACATATCCAATTAATCATTTCTAACATCAATTTGCAATTCCTAATACTAAATCACAAACTCATTCCTTACAACTTCAAATTCAAGCATCAAATTAGAAATTCCATTAAATTTGAATAAATTAAAGCAATTAAACACTAAACCCATTCAATTGAACCTAAATAATCACTAAATCATTAATCAAATCAAACAAAACAACAACTTACCCAAAATCACCAAGTTGGCCGAATTCTTCTCCAAGCAAAGCCTCCTAATCCTTTGCTCCTATCAACAATCTATGGATGGATATGGATGAAGCTAAGTTAGAACTTGATTTTGCTATCAAATTTCAATGAAATTGATGAAGAAATGAAGAAGAACAATGAAGAAAAGGAAGTAAATGGCATTAGGCCAAAGAGGAAGAAAATGAATAGGAATGGAACCAAAATGAAGAAGAAGAAACCGTAAATTTGATGGACAAATAAGACAAAATAAGTTGTAAAATTACAACTAAATCCTTTAAGTTTCATCCTTTACACTTTGATCCTTAAACCTTCTGTAATTTATTCTGACAATTTTGTCAGGATTTAAATATCAGTGTGGGAAGTGTATAGGCTTATTTTAATTTATGTTTATTTATAAAAATGGTTTTGGAGTCATTCTGTAACTCCGACCGATGCATTTTCACTATTCACCTTGAATTTCCCTTAATTTACTAAAATGCCATTGTTTATTTTTTCAGTGTTCCTAAATGATTTTCACTTCTTTCTTTTTACCAAAATTACACATAAATTATGGTCATATTTTATCCCCAAGTCAACTTCAGAAATTCTTTCGTTGACCAGACTGCTAATTTCTCGGCAGTGTTCCCGACACCGCCAGTTTCCAAAAAAATTTCAAATTTGCTTTCTAACTGTGTCTCTAAAATTATTTCCCATCAATTCAAGACAAAAGAACCACATACTGAGAATAAATTCATTCATACATATTATGGCTTCCTAGGATATTACATTCTACCCCCTACAAATAAATTCATCATCGAATTTAAATAGAACACATACCTCATTATTGAAACAGGGATGGATATCTGCTCCGCATCTCCTGCTCACTCTTCCATGTACACTCCTCCATCATTTGGTTCCTCCATAGCACTTTAACCATAGGGATCTCTTTATTCTAAAGCTTCCTGACCTGTCTATCAATAATCTCCATAGGTAGCTCCTCATAGGACAAATCCTCATTGAGATCCATATCATGTATCTCCAAAATGTGCGATGGATCCGACACATATTTCCGCAGCATCGATATGTGGAAGACTGGATGTACGTGGCTCATACTGGGAGGAAGAGCCAATCTATAGGCCACATTGTCAATCCGCTCAAGTATCTCAAACGGGCCTATCAATTGTGATGATAGCTTGCCCCTCTTCCCAAATCTCATAACTCCCCTCATCGGTGAGACCTTTAGGAAGACATGATCACCAACTAAAAACTATACATCCTTCCTCTTCGGATCAGCATAACTCTTCTGCCTATTGAAGGCAGTCCTCATCCGCTCTCTAATCATAGGAACCTTCTTCATAGTCTCTCTAATAAGCTCGGGTCCCTCTAGCTGCTTCTCTCCCGGCTCCACCCAACACACTGGAGTTCTGCACTTCCTACCATATGGTGCTTCAAATGGAGCCATACCAATCGAACAGTGATAATTGTTGTTATAAGAGAACTCTATCAGTGGCAGATAATAATCCCAACTACCTTTGAAATCCAAAACACATAACCTGAGCATATCCTCCAAGGTCTGGATCGTCCTCTCAGACTGCCCATCAGTCTGTGGATGGAAGGCAGTACAAAACCGTAGCTGGGTAGCCATAGCCTCTTAAAATTTTTGCCAAAACCTGGATGTGAACTGTGTACCCCTGTCAAATATGATCACCAAAGGAACTCTATGTAGACGCACAATCTTATCCACATATAACTATGCGTACTGAGTTGTTGAATAGCTGGTCTTAACCTCAAAAAAGTGTGCAGACTTCGTCAATCGATCAACAATAACTTAGATAGAATCATACCCCCTCAAAGTCTATGGCAGACCAACTATGAAATCCATGGTAACCTATTCCCATTTCCACTTTGGCAGCTCTATCTCTTAAAGTAGCCCTGATGGTTTCTGATGCTCAAACTTAACCTACTGACAGGCTAAACACTTAGATACAAACTGAGTTATGTCCTTCTTCATCCCAAGCCACCAATAAACATCTATGAGATCATGGTACATCTTGCTAATCCTTGGATGTACACTGTAAGCATAATAATGTGCCTCTCGCATGATCCGATCCCGTAGCTCATCACTATCCGGTAAACAGATACGTCTCCCACATCTCAATACCCCATCATCAACAGTGAACTCTATCATCCGACCACTATGAACCTCTCCTTTCAGCTTCAGAAGATAAGGATCTCTGTCCTGGGCTACTTTTATATCATCTATCAATAGTGACCTCACCCGAAATTGGGCTATCAGAGCCTGGTTTCGATCATGGGAACCCAAATCCAACTCTACCTCAAAATCTGCCAACTGCCTCAGATCTCTAATCAATGGCCTCCTGCCAACCATAATATGAGCAAGGCTACCCATAGACTTCCTGCTCAGAGCATCCGCCACTACATTGGCCTTCCCTAGGTGATAGAGAATCTCGCAATCATAATCCTTCAGAAGCTCAACCCATCTGCACTGTCTCATATACAGATCCTTTTGTTGAAATATATACTGCAGACTCTTATGATCAATATATATCTCGCATTTAGACCCATATAAGTAGTGTCTCCAAATCTTCAAGGCAAAGATAACTGCTGCCATCTCCAGATCATAAGTTGGGTAATTTGCTTCATGCTTCTTTAACTGACGAGAAGCATAAGCAATTACCCTACCTATCTGCATCAGAACACACCCTAGGCCAATCCTCGAAGCGTCACAATATACAGTAAATTTCTCCCCCTCCACTAGTAATGTCAAAACCGAAGCACTGGTAAGGCAATACTTCAGAGTCTGGAAGCTACAATCACACTCATCCATCCAGACATACCGCTCATGTTTCCTTATCAATCTAGTCAAAGGAGCTGCAATATGGGAGAAATCTTTCGCAAACCTCCGATAATAACCAGCCATACCTAGAAAGCTACATACCTCTAAAACACTGGTAGGCTGTGGCCAGTTAGCAACCGCCTCAATCTTCTGAGGATCCACCATAATAGCCTCCTTACAGATAACATGCCCCAAGAAACACACCTTAGTCAACTAGAACTGACACTTGGATAATTTAGCATACAGTTGATGCTCCTGAAGTGTCTGTAGCACAATCCTCAAATGCTCCATGTGCTCCTCCTCACTCCTAGAATAAATAAGAATGTCATCAATGAAGACAATGACAAACTTATCCAAATATGACCTGAACACCTTGTTCATCAGATCCATGAAAGCTGCTAGAGCATTTGTTAACCCGAATGGCAGAACCAGAAACTCACAATGACCATAGTGGGTTCCGAAAGCAGTCTTAGGTATATCTCCACTCCTGATCTTCAGCTGATGATACCCAGACCTCAAATCAATTTTAGAAAAATGGTTGGCACTCTACAACTGATCAAATAAGTCATCAATCTGGGGCAATGGATACTTATTCTTCACTGTGACTTTGTTCAGCTGCCTATAATCAATGCACATCCTCAAGGAGCCATCTTTCTTTCTCACAAACAAAACCGGTGCACCCCATGGATAACTACTAGGTCTGATAAACTCTCTATCCAATAGCTCCTATAACTAAATCTTCAACTCCTTCAGTTCTGCTGGAGGCATTCTATAAAGTGGAATGGATATCAGGTTTATGCCTACATACACCTCTATCTCAAACTCTATCTCCCTATCCGGGGGCAATCTTGGCAACTCCTCAGGAAATACATCAGGAAACTCTTGAACCACCGGTATCTGATCCAATCATACAAAAGACCTCTATACATCTACCACATGAGCCAAATAGGATGAAAAACCTTTCCCTATCAACCTCCGAGCCTGGATAGCAGATATTAGGTTAACTTGGAACTCCCGAATCTCATGCTGAAACTCAAACTCCGGCTACCCCTCAGGTTGGAATCTAATCCTCTTCCGATAACAATCTATCACTGCCCGATGTCTAGTCAACCAATCCATACCGAGTTTCACATCCAACTCAAGCACAGGTAACTCAATCAGGTCAACACACAGAATACGATCATCAAGCTCAATAATACAATCAGGATAGGAATAATCAACATCCACATAATCCCCCATAGGAGTAGCAACAGACAATGAAACATCTAACAACCTCCTTTCCTTATTCAATTTGGGTGCAAAATGTGGTGACACGAAAGAGTGAGTTGCACCTGAATCAAATAAGGCATCTACAGCCTCATTCTGAACCAGAATAGTACCTGTGACAATATTGTCCGATCGCTGTGCATCCTGAGTATTGACTGCGAATACCCTGCCTTGGCCCCTGCCAGCTGGAGCCTGACTGCCACTAGGAGCCTGACCTCCCCTACCTCTCCCTCTGGCTGTTGTCTCTCTACCTAAATTTTGGCTAATCTGAACCACTGGCTGAGATACTGTGACCGATGGCTGCTGATCAGCCCTCAATGGACAAGTGTTCATATAATGGCCCTGCTGGCCACACCTCAAGCATGCACCTGTCCGCCTCCAACACTCTCCTTCATGTCTCCTACCACAATACCCACAAGCTAGTATACTAGAAGTCTAAGTAATTGTTCTGGAAGAACCCTAGGAGTATGCAGGCACTGACTGAACCACTGGTTGGCCCCCACTCTGCAGTCTCCTCCTCTGACTTCTACCCGTAGATCTTGGCTCAAATCTGGGTACCGGCTCTGCCTGCCTAGGATGGGAGCTGCTCTCCCCCCTCCTACTGTGTGATCTTAGGCCACCCTTCCTTTTTTGATCCCTCTTAGCCCTCTCTATCTTGTACTTTTCTTCCATCTGAGTGGCCTTATCTATTACTGTGGTCAAAGAAGTAAACTCTGTGGCAAGAAGAGCATTATATAAGGCAGCATGCAATCACCTCCTGAACCTGCTGATCAAATCTGCCTCTATGGGTACTATGTGAGCAACATATCTACTCAGCCGAATGAACTCCTCGGCATACTCTTCTACTGAATGGTCCCCCTGCTCTAACTATTCAAATCTCACCAGGTTATGGGTCCTGACACCCTCAGTGATGAACTCATTTATCGGTCCCTGACGGAACTCTGCCCAGGTGGATGGGTGCTATCCATATAGCCTGGTCTTCATCTGCCTCGAAAACCATGTCCAGGCCTTCCTCTTAAGTAACAAACCCACCAACTCAACTGGCCTCTGCTCAGAACAAGGTAGTCTCCTAACTACCTTCTCAACCTCCTCTAGAAAGTCTACAGGATCTGTATCTCTGTCCCCTCTAAACTCTGGTAAGTTTAGCTTCAAAAAGCTAAACATGGAGACTCCATCCTCATCTATCTCTCTCCTGGCCCCCTATGCAGTTGGCTCCCTTTGAGCCCCCACTGGCTGCACAGGAGCCGATGCCACTACCTCAGGTACCACTAGTGGCTGAACTACTGCAGGAGCAGGTGGTGGCTGTGCCTGCTGTCTCTCCCTCCTAATCTCTGCTATCTCTCTCCTCAGCTCCATCAAGCCCCTCATCATCTCAATCCTCCAAAGGTCATCTCCCCTATATGAGTCCTCTGAAGTCCATTGGGATAGAGACAGTCCCTCTGATACACTAACCTCCCTCACTAGGGACTCATTGGAGGCAACCTCAACCTCCCTAGTTTCTTGTCTCTGTTGTCAGACATGTCTGTAATCTATCGAGAAAATACGAAAACAGTCTCAGAATATAATAAAAATGTAGAATATAGACATATAACAGACGATAACAACAATAGACGACAAAGGAAATCCTATGCTCTATGGTATACTTAATTCTATCACATTCTATAACTAGTCACTATTCCTCTGTAGTACAATCACTATTCATCTATTACCTAGATTCACATTCTGTAAACCTAGTTCTCTAATACCACCTCTGTCATGACCCGGTTTCCCAGACCTCGACGGTCCTAGGGCACGGAAGATGCCAACGGCGACCGACACCCGTAGAACCCAGTACCATTACACAGTCTATCAACCTCAAAATATTATTTATTTATTATAATTACCATCCATTATATTATCCTATTATTCATTCTGTTGACCTGTCAATTATTCTGTCACCATACTGCAATTGGCTATCACAAGTATATATCATATATCATGCATCATAAATAATCAATATTTCCATCAATAACATATATAAACAATGTTCATCTCCTAGCTACCCAATACATACCCATGGAGTAGCTAGATCACGAACACCAAAATAATATAAATACAGTAATCCAAAATAGATATGTATACATCAGAAAATCCGTAGCAGGAATCCACAGAGAAATAGATGACTGGATCCTGCAACCTACTCCTCTCCTGAAAGGGGTAAACAAACAAAAAGGGGAGTATGGATGATACTCAGTGAATTTACATGCATCGCAATAAATAATAGGCACAAATAGGCAATGGTATAAGTCAAATGAAATAAAATAGACAGTAGGGATATCAAGGTACAGTAAAGCTCAAGAAATAACAAATATGCTCGGTTACATATGGAAAGGCAGATAATGAGATGAACTGTATGAAAAGAAATCATACAATCTTCAAACAATCAATATCACTGGACTGTTTAGGTCGCCAGTATCATAAAAGCATAAGGCTAATCAGGCCCTATGGCCAGGACCATAACCCCTCCTTGCTAGGGTTCAATACTACAATGTGCATTAGGTCGACAGTATTTCCCCACTACCCTATCGAATCGGTAGTTCTGCCAAACCATATCAGGGTCAATAACGAGGGATACCATAAGCAACAATGGCATCCAGATAACAATTAATCAAATAGTAGTCAGTTTGGTAGCAATCAATACAGTATGCAATAAGCTCATTGGCAATATCATATACATTATACAATCAATAATCATAAGGTTGGCAACAAGGAATGGCAAGAAACAAACGATGGTTCGGTGGCCGAAATTGGTGGGTCAATTGGCATGCCAATATCGCTAGTGATAATGGCATTGAATTGGTAGGCCTATGGCATGCAAACCAATAGGCCAATGGCAATTGAACTAGGCATTTTGTCGAACATTTGGTGGGCTTACATTGGCAAGCCAATAGGTTAGGTTTTAGTGCAAAATTAACTTGCCCATTCAAACCAACCACAAGGTACATTGTCTCACAAAGCAAAGGTATCAATAAACACAATTTAAACAACATTAAAATGGCTCAAAATGGAAAGGAAAAATCAAAGAAAATCAAGCAATAACATAGGCAAACTTAGGGCATAATGGTTCGGCCACAAGAGGGATTTCACCAAAGGTTTCCAATTCACAATTTAATGATTCAAACATGATATTTGATGTAATGTAAACTCACCAATTGATCCAATTAGCCAAAATGCACTCCAATTGAACTAATTCCACCAAAATCCCCAATTTTTGCTATTTTGAAAATCCAATTTCCACAATCTCCAATTCTACATCAAATTAACCATCAATTAGTTATCCCTACATATCCAATTAATCATTTCTAATATCAATTTGCAATTCCTAACACTAAATCACAAACTCATTCCTTACAACTTCAAATTCAAGCATCAAATTAGAATAAATTAAAGGAATTAAATACTAAACCTATTCAATTGAACCTAAATAATCACTAAATCATTAATCAAATCAAACAAAACAATAACTTACCCAAAATCACCAAGTTGTCCAAGCAAAGCCTCCCAATCCTTTGCTCCTATCAACAATCTATGGATGGATATGGATGAAGCTAAGTTAGAACTTGATTTTGCTATCAAATTTCAATGAAATTGATGAAGAAATGAAGAAAAGGAAGAAAATGGCATTCG